>JAUELE010104682.1:0-14707 GCA_031471655.1 Diodora aspera
GTCCTCGAACTCCGGTTGGGACGGTAATTTTGCATGTTTGACCCCCCCCCCCTCCCCCGCTCAAGTTGGACCCCTCTCTTTCCATAATCCTGGATCCGCCCCTGGTCCAGGCAGGCCTGCAGTGGTTACACTTTCTACTGATATGTCAGTGGTTGTCTGATTTATGTGCTTTGTAAGTATAATTATGGCCAACCTTTTTCCTTCAAAACATGACGTTTAGATATTTCACTCATGTCATTATGTATACACTCATGTGACAGTACGAAACTTTCTGCTGAAACAAGGCTGTTAGAGATAAACAACGTGACTATTGGAAGCAAAAATTATGCATTTTGTAAATTCTTTAAAATATACCGAAGACAATTAATCCTTCGTACATTCTCAAATGTCTGTCTTTTGTCATTTGTAATAAATTACATGATGAAGTGAGCGGTCAGAGTCCGAAAGAAGGTGTTTGAAACTCATTAAGTTAAGAAAATTCAACAACGCATCATTAAGACGAATCGTAAATTTTTGTTATATCTACTTTCTTTCATTAAAATCAATACATTGTCTGCAATTTATTTAATCTTCTTTGATATTATGTTCATACAATGAAGGAAATACAAAGTGTGCATCCATCAATTTGTAGGCTGAAATAATTTCCGACTGAGATGGGATTATAGCTTTGTAGAAATCATAAATGACGAAATAGCAAATTTTCAGGGCAGTTTTTCCACAGGAATTCCATATCATCACTGAAATAATAAATGGATACGGTAATACTTCGAATTGTGTAGCAATGTCTCGGGGCTAGATTTATTCAAGAAAAACCTGCATCATTAAATGACGTGATTCGATGCGGCGAAACCTTAAATAATTGAAACAATATCTCCAAACTAGGTATACTGTGGGAAATAAGCTTGTATGACAATTTAACTAAATGATTTGATGCAAGGAAATATTGCAATGTAATAATATCCCAAGGCTCGATTTACTGCAAAACGTAGCTCTGCATCATGACATAATTCGTTGAGGGTCTTTACGTCAGGGACTTTACTGAAGCCAACCTATAAGTCTCTGGAATATATGTTAGACTTGGGTGAAGACCCTGAGCATATATAGGATGCTGAGCCACTTTATCTTTCCCGATCATGTTCTCTGCTCGGCCTGTTCACTCACAGCTGGGAGAGGACATTTTACTCCAGAGAATCACATTTTTCTTTTGTTTTCTTTCTTTCCATTCATTTAAACCATTTTAAGGCTTGGGATCTTGACAAAAGTGTAAACACACGTGTCAGAAAATTTCTTTCACCGTTGCTAGTTACGTTTGGCAATGTTTCGACCGGGTTTTCTTCCTTGGAACTGGTACCTATGCCTGGTTTCGAGAGTATGGGTTGATCAGCATTTCGACAATACGACCAGGGTGGCATGTCATGGCTGACATATCACTTGGATGCCCTTTAAGACGATGTTCTATCACAAGGAGAAACAGCTTCAGCTCAATGCTAGACATCCTGACTACAGCTGCAGTGAACAAATAATGCAACGCATATTGCACTGTGAACCTGAATATTCTCTCAATAGTCAGGCAGAATTTAATCTCGAAGAAGTACCGATTACACTGAAGATTTTTTGCCCCGGAACAATGCAGCTGTGAATTAGCCAGATATCATTGTACAGCTAAGCACGGTCGACCACACATCTGAGTAAACAGTGAATCGTTGGCAACGTTGAGACGACGGGAGATGGTGGTGGGGCGGGGAGAACATTCCGTTTGTTTTGCCCATGTATTCCCCTAGCCTAATACAGTACACGCGCCTCGATTGCATCTGCTCGAGAAAAGTTTTTTTGAATCCGTTTACTGCAATAATAGCGTGGTGAGTTGATCTAGCGAGAGGGGGGCCTTGTGTCGGTACTTAGTTCCAAAGTTGTGCAAATAAACTCTTCTAGACGTTGAGACGTTAACTCTAATGACGAACATCCGCCAAGGGAGAGGTATCGCGAGATTTTGCGAGAAGCGGAAATGGAGAAAACGGTCCATCTGGACGCCATGTTGAGAAATGGCATCATGTTGGTTTGTTGATTTAGAGAGTGTAAGATTGCCTGTGTAAATATGCCGGAAATGTTTCCGTTTGAAAGAACTCTAAATAATGAACTTACTTTTCTAGCCATTATCGTAAGGGGGATGACAGACATGCAGAAACATTTCATTAAGAAAATATACAGATTGGATTCGTCATAGGGGCTTTCAACTCTGTTGATAGTTAAAATTTCGCTGACATGTGATTGATACAATGATATGGCTAACTTTCAAGACAAATGGATATGAACTTATACAGGTTATCTTTCCGTGATTCTGCGGTTTATCGAAATGCCGTGTTTACAAAACAAGCTATTTAACGTCCGCGACATTCAAGCATCAGAAACCTAAAGTTGTGTACAGCAGATAAAGTAACATCTTGAATCTAATATATGTGTTGTCAAATTCTGCCAAACTTTCGAGTAATGGATAAATTATCTGTAAGATAACCAAACCTAACACTGCGTGTTTAACCTCTTAACATTTTGTGAATCAATTTAAATCATTGAAATTTGATTTTTCTCTTGATTATGAACTACAACAACGCTTATAGCAATTGAACACATTACATATACAATGTGCCTTGTTTATTTGACATTTGAATTTGACTGAAACAAAACCCTTTCCTCCTCCAAAAACCTTTTCCTTCGCTATAACCGTTAGTTCGCTATATCCGAGTTCGCTATATCCGTGTTCTACTGTAGTTTGTTTTGGATCCAAATTGTACGGATTGTGGTAGACTTTTGTCAATACCCTAAGGCTGTGAAGTTCTTTAAATATATTTTACACCAAAAGTAGGTTATTATTACTGGGACTAATTGCCTTTTCCTGAGACTGGGCTAAGCAGAGATGGCTATGTTAGAGTGAGGTGTTCAGTTTTCTGTGCCTTGACTCGGGGTCTTGACAAAAGTCTTGGATTGTGGTAGTCGTGATATCTGCTAAACTTCAAAAGGCAGACTATACAGACTAGAGTCTTTTGTCAAAGCCCTTAGGGTATAAATCGGTTAGATTAAATATACGTAAAGAGAAAGCAGGAGACAATGTTGCTCCTCTAGGAATGCTTCTCTAGGAACAAAGGCCAACACCAACGCCAATGCAACAACAACTGTATGAGCCTGCTGACCCACTACACAAGACCACAAATTCATATTCAGAGCTGATCTCCATGAGTGATAAAGCCATCGAGAAGAAGACGACAAAGACGACGACAGTCATCTCCTAGCAAAGTGTAGTAACGTTGATAGACTTTTGTCAAGACCCTGAGTCAAGGCATACAAAACTAAACATCCCACTCTAACATAGACATCTCTGCTTCGTCCGCCTCGGACACAGTTAGGAAAGACAATATAGTCCCAGGAATAATAAATAACCTGTCTATGATTTTACTTATATTTATATAAAAAAGGCAGGTTTAGGGTATTGACAAGAGAGTCTACATCACAGCGCAAAGCTAAATTTCCTACGTCTTGACAAAAGTCTAATCGGACTGCAGCAACAACTGCCAGCTCAAAACGCATCTGTTTAACATCATCTACGAAACACAAGCTTGACATCCGTTTTTTACTTGTACTCAGACTAATATTGTCAGTTGTGCTCTTGAGCGGAATAGCCGAGCGCTAAGTTGTTTTTTTATATATGTTATTAGTAATAGTAACCTTTAAAAGATATTAAGAATCACGGTAGACTTGTTCAACTCTAGCAATCTAACCATATGCTAGATTTAATTGTGTATGTTGTCTACGTTTCTTTGTCTCTGTTATCAGATTGCTAGCAGTCTAGTCCCACTTCAATAAAACGATCCTTTTTATTTTGGAGGTTCCCCAGGGAGATGGTCTTGTCGGCACGTCGCTCATGTCAGCAGAGAAATGTCACCAATACAACATCTAATGTCTCTCAAATAAGTAAGCTCTCGCAGAAGCCTAATTTGCAGACTTTACGACGCAGAAAACAATTACGTGGTATCCCATGGGTCGGCAGTGTAATGGCATCCGCCATCTTGTACCTGACAATTTCCCGTGATCTAAGACGGTTGAAAAGGTTTGCCAGCAATCGGGAAAGGACAGAGGTCTGGTTCCAATACTCGCCAATTCCACCTATGTGACTCGTTCATGCTTGCCCGTGCTCCACCCCTCCCTCGAGGGGTGGGATATATTCCGAAATCAGGGGGAAGTTACCCAAACGGAAATGCCATCAACTGGGACCAGCTGTTGGGCGTGTTCACTCGGAGGACGCTGGTAATCCGTTCCGAATGAGAAGAAACACGCGCTTCTAACATCATGTATTTAATTAGCAAATCTTTTTGTTCTTATCCAGGCGAATTTAAAACTCACCTGTCGAAACCCCTTAGAGGAATGAATGCGTACACCCGCTAAAAGCCAATTCCACATCAAGCAATAGATGTTAAAGTCACATCATTACGTATAACATTTTCGCATACACCAAGCCCTCGCTGGATATGCGTTGATTCTTAAAACACGGATTGGCGATTCCCACAGGTTGACTATTAAGTGCAAATCATTTGAAAGAGCTTAAACGCTTCCCGTTTCCGTAATTTACTTGGTATTTGCATAGAAAACACACCTGCTTGCACCAAGGTTTGCGTGGAACCGAAAACATATGTCCCGGCACCTGTTTAAGAAGCAGTCCAGTCAAATAAGCTCCGCCATCTTGGAGGATGCCCGGGTGATTAGGAGCGCTGTCTCTCCTGGCTGATGTAATTATTTCCCTTGTAAAAGGCGAAAGGAGATGAATGGAATTTGACGGCCCTTTTTTAAAACTGAAGAAATGGCTGGTTGTAAAAAGTTTAAAAGCAAATGCTGTTTACAGTTTTATTACATTACACGCCTCTTGCTGAATTGGTAAAAATTGCCAGTCACTTTTGAAGGGTTTTATAGGCAACACGAAAGGACTCATGCCAGCTGGTTTCCCATATGAAGTAAATAAGTAAGTAAGTAAATAAGTAAGTAAGTAAATACAAACATAAATACATAAAGAAGGAAAGAAAGAAAGAAAACAAAGAAAAGAGAGCAAGAAAGAAAGAAAAAAAAAGAAATACATTTTATGAAAATTCAACGTTGGTAATTTTAAATATATATCCATGTATACTGCATAAATAAATGAATCAGTGATTGAGTGAGCGAACGAACAAAGACAAACAGATGGACAAATGAAGAAATCAATTTATGATTATTCACGTTGAGCAGTTTTCCAAATAAGTAAATTAATAATTATGGAGAACTGATGATTGGAACAATGTACTGACGTGCAAAAAAAACCGATACACATAAAGAAATATTCAGTATCTTTTCCAATGTATGTGTCTTTGTGCCACTGGTCATCAACATTCTCTGTTGTCATGGATTGTCATTTGGCTGCGTCATGCTAAGACAACGCTCTGTTACACTATGTAATATACGCTTGTTCTTCTTCTGTCAGATGTTAAAGTGTCGGTAACGTTTCTTTTGCACGTCAGTATATAATAATTTCCTACGATGTTTAACAACAGTTGTGAACCTGTTGACATAACAGTGGTACACAGTGGCAGACCCCGTAAAAAAATGACGATTCGGCATTCTTTGACCAGTCCGTAACCTTTAAAATATAGGCCAATGGATGGATGAGATCTGGACCAATAGATCGTTGAGATTCGAAATCACAAGAAAGGGGTGTTTCTGTTAATAGACATGCAACTATTAACAAAGATATTTAAACTGAATTCCTCCCAACAGCAGAGCGACGCGGCACTCTAGCGTAAAGGAATCTGGACGTCTTTTCGAGATGCTATCAAAGTAGTTGTCGGCAAATAGTAGCTCCTGTCGGCGAGTCTTCCGTTGGAGCGTCTTTATCTTTCCGATTACTTTCACACAGGGACGAATTCTTCACCAGAGTACCTCTGTTGGAGTTATATATTATTTGTGGAATGAATATGTGATAGATAATCGGTCGTCATGCGTCAGACATCAAATTCTTGTGAAGCAGCATGTTGTATACCAGGGCACCCGGTGGTATACAAGAGATGGAAGGTTTATCAATGAGATGATGTCAATCAAATTACACTCACCGAAATCTAAGCATCTTTTTGATCAACTATGGCATGAAGACGTAAGCAAAAATAATCGAAATCATTTGGTATACTTTCTTTTGGACGTCAGTATATACAAATTAGACCATATGTTTTGATGATCACCAAGTGCTGGAATTAAATTACAGCACCCGAAAAAGCAAATCAACAAACATTGTTTCATATAATTATTTTCAAAACAAACAAATTTTTTTTCAGGGGAGCATCACAACCCACCGAGTATTAGCTGCCCTACAGTGGCGACACAAACAGCTCCAGCGGGAGCAACGAGGGCGAGGGTGACGTGGGCTGAGCCACCTGGGTAAGTTTCGCCGGAACTATTTTCAGTCACTATATACATGTACTTTCATGTGTACGCATAATTTCAATATTGCACATTCAGCCTGTGTCAAAACTCAATGAACAGGCTAACGTGCTCTTGGCAGACCGTCTATAGGTAAGTTACATAAGAGCTACCGTTGTTCAAATATACCTTATGCTTACACTTTAATTCTCTCTGCTTAAAGGAACATGATCAGAGATGCAGATACGCCAATCTATGTACAGAGCTTGTCTTTCTGTTCATCTAGTAATATAATACCGTGCTGTATTTATTTCCCTTTTTTTTTCCAAAAATTTCACACTTGTTGAGGCGCTCAAGCAAATGCATTTTCGGTCATCGTCTAACGCTAAAAATAGATTGCGCCATTGCATTTGGAAGAATGTAAGCAAATATAGAACCGGCTAAAACGGTGATACGCCATGACGATGACATTCGATTGGACGAAACGGTCACAATTAGTCGAAACGGGAATAGATATTTGGGCCAAACGGTGACATTTTTTTGATACAACGGTGACAACAAAAGATATATATATATCCATCGATCATTACACTGAATTGTCCGTAGATTTTCGCCAAGTTTCGCGTGGTACCGTTTAGGCATGTCACCGCTTTAGCTAGATCCGTAAAACGACTTCGTGTGCAAACCACGGATGACCGTGAATATAGGTCAGTGGTTCGGTTTTCGTTCGATAAAACATATTTTCGTTCGATAAAAGGTATCTAATCATCTATGAGGACTCTTCCAATGTCAGGTTTACATTCGCCGAAGATTCTTTGTTAAATAAGAGCGAATGGTACGTATTTTACGTTTATGACAGATTATCCAGACGCAACTTTGATTATGTCCCTTTAAGTCCAAATTCAGTCACTCACTGTATTATCCAAGGAACAAATTATTGCATCGCTAAAATAAAGATAATCAGTGTCGCGGTCAGAAACCTGTCACACATCCTACTGTACGGTCACGCCTGTTATAAGCAAAAGGTAAAATCTCGCAAATTTGAAACACAATCTCTAAGCAAGGTTCACAGCGACAAATAACGATATGTGTGCATATGGTGCACATTTAACTCAGCACTTCACTGTACGATTGCTGCAACTCCTGGATAACATCCCGATCAAGCTGCTCATGTAAACTTTCTCCAGATTCCGGAAATGGCACTTACATCCGGACACGCCACACATGGACGTCGAAATGCAACGTGAACCAGTTCCAACACCGGTCAACAGAGTCAAACCAGAGAGAAGAATATCAAACATTCGTTAAGGATGGAATATCAACCCACATGTTTTGCCTTGAATTTATTCTTTTACTATTTTTTTGTTTAATTATGTATTAAATCTTGCAATAAAGTAGTCCAGGCTTGTGGATACTTTGCAGCGATGTTCAAAGTCCTTATAATCCTCAAAATAGCAAAACTTTTCGTTTTTTTGTAGCGCCGCTTCAAAATAGTTTTGACAAGCAACACAAATATGCCATTTTTAATGGAGATGATCCAAAACCAATCTGGAGGCACTAAGTGTAAATGAGGTGAGAGTACGACTAGATAATGACTCTCTTCTGTTTGAAGGAAGAACTCGCATGTCAAGGACGTGATGACTCTTGGAATAACGTCGAACAGCTGCTATCTCTTAATGCCAGTTTCTTTAAAACATACTTTGGATGATGCCAGTTTATCGGAAGGCTGATCTCAAAACCTCTTTCACTGAATTTAATACTAACATAATTAATCTGTGGTGATTGAAGTTAAATTTCAAGATAAGAAGATGAATATTTTTACAGTTTGTTTTCGCTGTGAGTAATTTAATGTGTTTGGTTGTCTTTTCAATACAGGGTGAGTCTATAACATGTTATAAGAGCAAGACTTGCCATGTCCAGACGGTATATTAGTGTTTGGTAACAACTGTTGCAGGAACAAGAGGTGAAGGATGTCAGATGAGCAGCATGTCCACAACAAATTATTCCAAATTTCCCCTAAAAATTGTATGCGATTTCAATGACTCATAATAATGAAGAACCATACATCACATGACCATTTGCTGACAGTAGTTGGCCTAAGCTTGGCCCCGAAGATGGCGAGGTAGAGCCGTCACGCATCATCAACGCGGGAAGTATAAACACAAATGTTTCCGAGAATCGGACAATATCAATTATATGTTGCTGGAATGATACTTGACATGACACACAGGTGCTAAACAGATGTTGCCAAACAAGCGTTAATCGTGTGGCCTGAGCTTAACATTTGACAATTTTAGTCAAACACGTCTCTATTAAACTCAACAGAGAGTTGCTCAAGGTGCCAACTGCCATCTCAGAGTTAAATAGCCTGTGTATTTAAACATAACTGAGTAAGACTATACTTTAGGGAGGAAATAGTGGTCCACACACACACGCGCGAGCGCTCACACACACATGCGCATCATCGTGTCAGGAGTCACCATACACCTAAGTTGACGATGCTACCTCATAAACACAATTATTGTCTCCCCGTTGCTGGTATTGAAAGGTCAACCTTTCTAGCTTCAAGTCATTCAGTTACTTCTGTTATGTACACCATTGTATTGGCCATTTATTGCCAGAAACGGTCAGGACACGTCCACACCATTATGTTGTGTCTCAATACTCAGACTGAAGACAATCAAGCACAAAGGACTCTGTTTTATGGGCGTGTTCTGCTGGCTCTTCAAACTCGAGGACATGTGTATACAGAAACCAAAACATCTGAGATCTGTTACAACAGGCTATACAACCTCTACTCTTCATTGAATTTGGTTTGATTTCAAACAGCCGATATATCCCGTTATTATCTCATATGAATATGATGACATGGCAACAAATGACTTAAAAGCATCTTTGTTGCCGCCAAGACAATAACGCACGGCTGCCATTTCAGGGGAAACGATAAAGACAGACTTTATGTCTCCTAAACGTGCAGTCCGAAAGTTCGCAGGTGGAAGATTGAAAGTTAAAGTAATTCATGCAATCATCCTGTTGACATTTATGCAGTTATGGGTTTCAACATTTGCAAAACACACTGGAGCCCTAAAAAGGATGATATTCTGAAAACAAGCTGTGACTTCTTGAATGCTTAAGATCGTCACCCTGTGTCTGTATAGTGTAATAACGTCATTGTGGGTCATGTTCCGATTGAGTTTCTTTAAAATTCGGCGTCTTTAAAGGTTATTATACACGTTAACTTTTTTATTGCTGTTCGATGTGTTTTAGAAAAACTTTTGCGTCATTAAAATGAGTTGAAAAGGTTACTTGTACACTGTCTACATATTTCAAAATTGAGCCCTCGGCTTAAATACGAGGATTTCGGGTAATAACGTTCCATTCTTCAAGGATCTGTGACAATTTGTTTTGCATCATTGTGGTTGTCGTCGCTACAGTGCGGCTGGCCCTTATTTAAATTGGAACAAGTCCGGCACCGACGTGTCCAACAACAGGGCCCGTATGCATGAGCTGGTATCAAGCCCGTAGCGCGGTAGTAAGTGGCAACGTCGGAAGTAATTATTGGTTGAGCTCTACGGGATGAACGAGTGCCTTCTTTCAACGTTTGCTACTACCAGCTCATGCATACGGGCCCTGGTGATCAACAGCCGCACTTCCATGTATTAACCATAAAACGAACAACAGTATTTTCTCTAACAAGAGCGGGCCCTTTTCTAGAGTTCCCGGCTAGTGTTAGAGGCCCCGTTTTATGAAAGCATGTTACTATACGACCACCGAAACAACCTCTTACAGGCTTAATCCATGTCTTAACGTTTTAACCGTTTTATAAGCCCTCTAACATTAAAGTAACGTGTTGCATAAGGCCAAAAGGTATGACATCTTAAACTTCCTCATATCTTTACGATATCATAAAGTTACGATGTGTTCATAAAATGGGACACCGACTCTCATTATTTTCACCTCTTTTCTCATTCTTTTTTGAGATCTCATTATCAACCTTTACAATCTCAGATAGTGTTTTTGCGCAGAGCCGACCCGGCCGTTATTGATGACCCGACCCCAATAGAAGACCGGTTCTAATTACATAAGCATCGCATATACACCCCTCCCCCACCCCCGGCTTTTATAAGAGGAAATTCGGTAAATACAAAAAATTGCAACCTGGTTTTATTTTACATTTATAGTTGTATAGTTATCATTGTATATAAGATGTCTTTCCCTGATTAAAATCGGCCCCATGTAAGATCATAGTTATTTAAAGTTGGATACGTGGATTAACTCATTGTTTTCTTTAAAAAAAAAACAACCTTTGCAATGATAAATATACATAACAATATGAACATACGACGAATAATGGACAAAAGATATAGCACGGTTGTCGCTTAAATAACCTTTTGAAAAGCCGTCTGTGAATATTTATGCATTCGAATTTTCCGGTTAATTTTCAAAGTTTCCTTAACCTTCGTGAACGTAGCACGTGACCAGAAGCGTTATTCAATTAGGCAAACACTTTAATAATGTCTGATTGATAGTTTATGTTATTCATTTCACACAGAACGCACCGACCATATTTGGGCCTTGGGAACACGTATCGAACTTTAAAATAGGATAATTGAAAAAATAATGATTCAGTGTAAACAGCTAATGTTTAGTATCCTGGTGCTTGCTGTAGAAATAGAAACTGTTGAATTATTCAATATAATAGTCAATTTGTCATAATACATCTATGTATAGATACATGTATGTAGGCTACACAAATCTGTTAGGGACACAAACCTGTCAAGGATTTAAGTTGAAATCAAACCTAACAAACATAAACTCTTAAAGAGAAATTTGCCATTAATACAAATCGTCGGAAACTTGATTTGCCTAAAAAACATTAAATGACCATGTCGGACAAGTATAAACATTGGTGGTCCTGTGCAGCAATGGGATTACTAAAGACCAAATGAAAATTTAGATATTTTAAAGGAATGAAAGCACGAATAGACTAACTATACGCAATGATACACACGACCGCTGTACATGCATGTGCCACATTTCAGTTAAAATAAACATTAAACACTCCTGATAAATATATGCAGTGAAACGGACGATGACAGATAACTGTATGCTGATAAAAGTGTGAATGAAATTCTAAAGCTGACATTTGACGCATCAGGACCAGGCAGTAATGGACCATTTTGACTGGCTGCGTAAGATTAGAGTCTCACACATACTTGCTGTTATCAATCACGATGGTTGGTAGATTTCAGAAAAAAAACCCAGATGTGAATGTTAGAGCAGTTTACATAACCACCGTCATAGATATCTGATGCTACACGCATGAAAACATCCACATGACTGCTGATAAGTTTTGTAGTCATTCGTGTTGCTACATTAAGCTGTGAACAAAGTTTAAAAGTATCATTTCAGTTCTATTTCAGTTCATGAGTTTTGTGTAACACCAACCTTCCAGCATAACAACATTATTTGTTTTATTTGAGACTGCAGTATTTTGCTAATGATATGGGTTGAACCACGTCCGGGATTCGAACACTCGCCTTCAGGGTCAGTCGTCAGTCGCCCGCACTGAAGATTAACGATGTAGACTGTTCGGCCAACAAGATTCACTGAAAACGTAGTTCAGCAACTGACTAAGTTTTCTACATTCTCGACATTCAATATCCCACTGATAGGTAACGGTCACAGTCTAAAATGTAACTCAGAAGACAATATTTGGAGCAGCCTAAATGCTCAAATTTTGTGAAAACAATATGTATGTTACTGTATATAAACGACGTATTAGAACAGGGCACTCGAATAAAACAATAATTTGGAATCCTTGTCAAAGAGGGTCATAGTCCGACTCAATATGAATGGAACACTCCTCGTGGGTGTGTTCGGTACGTACTTGGTCAAAGATGACATTTTGTCACCGTAAACTGTGGAGAACGGCATAGTGAACACGTGTCCCACATGCTCAAGATCTGGATACAATCGGTTTTATGAAGTAGTTGGATTCTTTCACATTCCTAGGCTAAGCTTGTGATATAAATATACATATATATATTACACATAATTGAATGACTTAAAGGACACCTGACACGATTTGCTTTTTCTTTTGAAACAGCATACTTATCTTGAACTAATTTAGAAGAAATCAACGTCACCGCATTTTCGCTCGGCAAAGCAGCGTGTTCCGTTGTTTACACTACAGTGGGCGGGGCTTAGACGATATGCATATTTTCCGGATTCCTCGATTGTGACGTCACCGAAGCGACTTGGCAGCGGCCTGTGTGCCGTGATGCTACCTTTATGACGTTTAGTCCATGAGCCAGACCCAGTAATATTTGGTCATTGGTACCATAAGAGGGGAATAATGCTTATAGTAACTTTTAACAGGGTACACATCTCTAGAGTCAGAAACTATGTGATAGCATTGCATTGGGGGTAGATTGTGTGTGTTACTGGCTAAAACCTCTGGTATGCAGTGGACCATAGAACACATGTATGGATCTGCATCCACTTGAGAATGAGGCTGTACCATACTCGAAATCCATGGCGTATATGACTCCGCCAAATGTCCGTCATATGCCCCAGAATCATTCCTATTCACGACGATCATCTCGAGGGGGGGCGTTTTGACCAATCAGTGAAACTTGCGCAACGAAAGCTTGCATCCAATCATGTGGCACTCTCTCCTAATACTGGCGAACTAAAGATGTTATGTGTTTAAATTTATCAAGAATTACTTCTCATTCAGTGAATGCGAAATTTTATTCGTTATCTATAATTAGCAGATTTGGACTTTCAATACACAAAATGACTGGTGAATAGGAGTACATCCAGGGCATATGATGGACCTTTGGCAGAGTCATATATGCCCTGGATTTCGAGTGTAAGGGTGCACTAGTGCGGGACAGAGTCTCAATGATCATGACTGCTTGAATAACCTGTGCACTTTGATTTCAGAACAAGCAAGACTGAACGTGTGGTGTTTGGATGGAGATCCTAGTCACACTGGCCTCCTCAAGTTTGCACTGACAGAACAGAATTTCATGGACAGTCTGGTTTTACTGGTGGCTAGCATGACACACCCCTGGTCGCTCATGGAGTCACTAGAAAAGTGGGTCACAATCCTGCGAGAACACATTGACCGGCTGAAGATTCCATCAGAGAAAATGCATGATTATGAACAAAGTTGTAAGTTAATCAATTTTTTTTACAAATATTTCTTTGAAATGCTTGATCTTTTAACCTTTCTTCTCATATATATATTTTTTTCGACTGGCACTGGGTGTTGTGTCAGTTTGAAAGAGTGGTGTCCAGTAACTTGTGCTTATTGTGCCAAAAGTGGGCATGGGTGTGGTAGAGCGAGTTCATACGTTTCTTGGCCATATCTCTGGAACTTTTCAGAACTTTCTCACAAGACACATGCACACATTGGGCACACGGTCCAATGTATTTTCATCATTGTCTGCTTTGTTTTCGGATCAGAAGTCGGAAACAGTGCAGCATGTTTTCATGAAATACGACACAAACATCCAGAGGAGGGGGGTGGAGGGGAGACTCATATTTTTTTTCTTCGACTTTTATTTTCTTTTGCTGGACATTTTTTGAGCTGGTTTCTTCCCTCTGTGAAATTTAAATTTCATGTTGCACTCTTGTACTAATTTTGGAAATAGTTTGTCACGGTTATTAAACTCCAAAATATTACTTCCTTGTTCGAATCATATCCTGTGACTTTACAGTATCTAGTGTGTGAACAGTCTTATTAAGATATGCCTGTTCGGGTCTCAATCACTAGTTTAGAAGAATTGTTTGCACAAAATTTAAATTGGATATTTGTTTTGCACAAATAGATATCAAGTTTCTGTTCTGTGCTGTGTTTCTTCCAACGTCTACGTTTTGCAGTAATCACAACTGAAGGTTATGCAGACTAGATTCGGTGCACAGTGCAAGAATTTTCAAGTCGGGTATATTTCGTTAATGAATATAGTTATATGGGCTGTTTTCATTTGGCTTTGGTGAAATTGTTCTTCCAATGCTTTTACATTTTGCAGTCTTAAAAAAAACTATATCTGGTACAATCAGGTGAACTGAGTTCAAATTTGAATGCTTGAAATGAAGCTGTGCAATGTTCACATACAAGATTTATATTCTTTTTCCACCACTGTGTATGAATTATGTCTCCCCCTCAAAGGAGGGGGAGACATATTGTTTTTGGCTTCGGCGTTAGCGTCCAGAGAAATCGTTTCCGAAGCAGAACTCTGGAACCACTGGGTCCTTTTCGACGAAACTT
>JAUELE010104793.1:0-14701 GCA_031471655.1 Diodora aspera
AACGCGTTCCGAATGCAGGCTGATTGCGGGCTGAACGCGTTCCGATTGCGGGCTGATTGCAGGCGGAACGCGTTCCAATGCAGGCAGAACGCGTTCCACAGGAACGCGTTCATGTAACCTTACTTTTAACATGTAGTGTAGTTTATGGGATTTATTTCGCACAGAACGCACCGATCTTGAACTTGGGAACACGTATCCAACTTTAACAAATCGGGAAATATAAGTGTTTACTACAAGCCAGCAAATATTTGTAACATTGTATGCCATTTCATACCAGGAAAGTCGTTGTTATACAGTTAACTCCCCCGTTTGAATAACACACAAAGGCCCCTTTCACTCATGCTGCTACTCGGCAAGATCAATGCTGCGGTCCACCCCCATACTTGAAAACGGGTTTATTATACATGCTTATTATACATTATTGCTTCACGCCTCAGTAAACACACCGCAGGCCGCGTATGACTTTAAATGCTAGAGGTTGCGACTCGAAATTTTGAAAATCCTTTCTCAGAATTTATAACCACTTGTTTGCGTTTGTTAAACAGTTTAATCAATAGTGCCTTTATATTTGCTTGGTTGGAAGTTTAGTTTATCTCGAACTTTCATGGTGTCAAGACTTGTTTACAAAATGGTAGCCTTTATCAAGAAAACTGCAAAATTTCCCAAAAACGAGATCATAGATAGTTTGAAAGAAGAATGTAGAGATCAAAATGAACAAAGTGAATTTATTCGTGTGTTGGAAATCATGGACAAACATTTAACACAAAAGAGGAAGGAGACATTTCAAAAGGATGAGGATTTCAAAAGGATTATCGAACTGATTCGTAGAAAGATGCAATCAACAGGCGCTGTGCCTAGCCTCACCATTAGTTTCAAATTGTTTGACTTTAATTTAAACTTTTCCAGTATGTCAATTGATGAATTGAAAACTGCATTATCAAATTGTTTCATTTACCAAGAATGAGGGAAATGCTGTTAATTTAATTATAAAAATCCGCACAGGAATGTTGTATGAGGACATGTACAAACAAATTAATATTGTAGAGTCTACAACAATGAAAGAACTTGTTAATGTTAGTTTAAATACAGTTATTAAATATAGAAAACTTGTTGAATTGACTCGAACATACCCGCAAATTGTAAGATGCAAAATTGGCTTTTTTAGATCTTATTAAACATTGGAAAAGGTTATGTACATTTCTAAGAGAAAATGATGAAATTGCTTGTGTTTTAAAAAAACACACTTGAAATTAAATATGAAGTTTGAACAATGATTTAAACAGTGACTTGTGATGGAAACTAACTAAACACTGTTTGTAACATGTGTGACTGTGCGGTGTGAACTATCAATTCAGATGGCTGACTCGGCAAGAAACTCAATAACATTCCAATTCACAACTGCCTTGGAATTGGAATTTGAATCACAAAGGACACAACATTCCAATTCACAACTGCCTTGGAATTAGAATTTGCTTCACAAAGGACATTTTATATGATTGCTTAATTTTATTGTAATAAAATGGAGGAAAATTTTCTAATTTATTATGTCAAATGCAAGAAGAAAACAGGGTCAACAGATATTCATCGGGTTACGACAAGCAACAATGGAGATTTATTGAGAGGTTTATGTTTAATTTGTGGAATAGCAAAGACCCAATTTATTAAGAGTGTTTCAAAACAAAAAGGGAAAGGATTAGTTAATGATTTCATCAATAATTTACCGTTTGAAATGCGTTTGCCGGGTTATGATTTTGCTGGTCCCGGCACAAAATTAAATAAAAGATTGAATCCAGATTTTACTCCTAAAGATAATAGCATGCCAATTTTTTCACCTTTGTTAATTTCACTCATTTCTTTTATCCTTTTTATTTGTTTTTTGTTATTTTTTTGGTTCATCCTTTTAAAAAAAAACATTTTGAGGGAATTTTTATTTTGTATTTGTGATTGTTGTTATTTCTGTGATTTGTTAAGTTTTAAACAGAATTCCCTGGTTTTCAAGTCGGTGTTTATTATTGTTGAAATTTCTTTTGTTTTACTTTTGTTAGTAATAGAATAACTTCTGATTGGGTTACTAAATTATTAATTTTTGGTGACCGTTGTTTTTGCCCCGAAATTTATAATTTTGGGGCTAAAAACGGTATCGGAAATTTTTTTAGATATAGGTGGTCGCAATCGGAAGTTGTTCTATTACTGACACTATCCGTATTCTGAAATTTGCCGATTTTCTTGTGTACCTGAGAGACACAAAGAAATACAAGGCTGGCACTATTGTCTCCTACAAATCGGCTATCGCTACAGTTAGGAATGTAGCTTGTGAGTCAAAGTTGTCAAAGAACCCACAAATTGCCACTATGTTGCGAGGTTTTAAACAAGAAGACGCTAAGTCTAGGTTTAAACCTCCAGCATGGGATCTCAATTTGGTTCTGGAGTCACTAACTAAAGCTCCATACGGACCTTTACATGAAGCGGAATTGCGTTCACTTATGCACAAAACTGCTTTCTTACTTATTTTCGCCACTGCGGCGCGAGTATCCGAGATCCATGCCTTGGATGTAACCAAAGTTACATTCAATCGTGGGGACCGCCCACTTACCCACTTAGGAGGAGCCCACTTAGGCGTACTCATGGAATTTTTGGCGAAGAACCAGAAATGTGGTCAGGAGAACCGCAATTTCACTATCGGTTCTGTCAAGGATATTTTAAGAGATGATGATAATATGGAAGACGCTGCTCTTTGCCCTGTCAGAACACTTAGGCATTATCAGGGCCATCAGGGGTACTGCCCTGAAGAGACTTTTCATCTCCGCCAATCCTGAGTACAAAGCCGACATATCCAAGAACACACTTGGCTTATGGCTTAGAAGCGTTATTATCAACGCGTACAAACGGGCCGGTAAACCTCCTCCGAGGGTTTCCAACCCACACGAACTTGGAGCCCTATCTGCAACCATGGCTCTTAATTGCAACATCTCAGCCTCCAATATAATGCAAGGGTGCTACTGGGAATCTGAGTCTGCTTTCGCGAATTACTATCTTTGTGATGTGTCTGTGGAAGATCTCAGAGGGTTCCGTCAGTTCGGACCACTTGTGGTCGCCCAATCAGTGGTCAACCCCCACTAACTGCAGTTATTCCAGAACTACTCAAGTTCTGAAGCGAGATACACGATGGGTCTTGCCTGAGCTCCATCTGGGGATTGCTGACGAACAAGTAAATGCAGAGTATCGTCTCCTGCGGTGGTGGTACGGCAGTCGGCCCATGCTCCATGGCAGGAGACACGCAAGAGCCTACCTAATGTAAGATCCTTTACCTATTTGTTTCCTTTTCAGCACGCAACTTATTGCCTGAATTGCTGAAAGATACATTGTGGGTCTTGTACAGTGTGTATCAACCCGGTACTTTACCATTCTTACCTTGTTAAGAATTATATGGTATTTACACGGGTTGGAAGCTAAACCCCCATCCACTGATTTTGTGGGTTTTACCGACCTTTAGGTTGTCCTTTGTGGTGTTTTTTAGATTAGCCTTGCGTTAATTCTAATTATTCACTATGTGAGCACGGTTATTATTACAGGTCTCCACCTTTTTATACCCGGTTACGCTTATTTGTGACTTCCCTTGTGACCGATGGAGATTGTCCGGCCAATACGCCTGCAGTGAGAATCTGCCCACCCCACCTCCCCGTATTGTCCAGTACCTTTGTTACATTAGACAAGCAAAGAGAAAGATACAAGGGCGGTCACATGACGGTCACATGTTACACGCTTGGTGGCGCTAGTGTGGGGTATCTCCCCAGCTATTTTTAGATCTGTGTAGTAATTACGTCGATTCGTGACAAGCAGGATAGCGATAGTACGGAAGTGGTTGGTATTCTTAGAATATTACAATTCTAAAACTGTTCAGTCATTCGTTTCTAGTTAGTCACTTTTTTCACGCATTTCTTTATTCAGAATTACTCAGTTCTCTATTCTAAGTTTCTGGCATTATTACAATCCAAAGGTACTTTTTGAATGGATCTGTTCTTTGGTTTACGTCAAGAGTTGAAATGTATTTATCGTTTTCTTTATCATTCCTCATTCACTCTTGTTCAGTCATTTCTTCACTCATTTCGTAAAGTTACTCATTTCTCACGTTTGTTTATTCATTTATTTGCTTCACTTCTTTACTTTTTCACTCATTCCTTCACTCACGCACATTTCACTCCATGATTTATCCACTGATTCATATTAATTAAAGTTCCTTATCATTTACAGGTGATGAAGATGGTTGCTAGGAGTTTTTGCATTAGATTGGAGGCAGCAGATGTTGGAATAGTATCTTAACTGAAGGACCCTTATCAGTGAAAACACCAAGAATATGTTATTAGTTATCTATTTTACCACAGACACTTGATGCTAAAAATACCTTGTAATATGAATTTGAGCAATTTCCATTATTTACCATGTGATACACATATATAGAGACAAGGTATGCAACTAAGAAGGCTTGAACAACAGTTCAATTCGTTCAGTTTTAGATATGAAACACTGGTGATCTTTTTATTTGGCTTGACAAAATAATGTTCAGCATCCGATCTGCGTATCTGCATGTTGCATTTACTTACAATATTGCGCGTTGCATGTCAACATTTCAATGCCCCAAACTTTCTGTCTATATCTATATAAACTCCATTTCGACCTAACAGTGATGCGACCCTAACCACACTTCCAGTGAGCCACAAAATTAATTTAGTATCTTCAGCATCAAGTGCCGGTGCATTTTACAGTATATTGTTATTAGTGCCCTGACAAAAAATCCCATGACATTAAAAAAACAACATATAAATGTATGGGTCCTGTTGAAATCATTGACATCATCTAGTTCATTTATAATAGCATATTGTAGAAAAATGTTCAGATTGTCCTCTCTAATCTTTGTTGTACATTTCCTGCCAGCAGTTTTCAGACCACTACCATTCTTATTGTCAAAGATTACAAAAATTGTTGTCCACCAACCGCAACAATGCAGCTCAATACCAATTTTCAGCTTGGCTGAATGAGACAAGGGTAGCCTATATCTAAATATATGGCTGAACAATTGCTGACAACCTTGGAAAATACAATAAGGTGTTCAATTTGTGTAGACTGTTTTCCTCAAAACTATTTATGACACCAGAAAGAAACTGAGCACACGTGAGCTGAAGGGAAATCAAAACAGGCATTACATTCACGTTTGGCATCTGGACTGGTTAATTCAGTCATATTTACGGGTTCTATTAATTAGAAATTTTACTCTCAACATTTTTTTGTGTGTTTATTCATTGGTTATATTCATTGGTTGTCATTATGGTAGCATATATTTGATGACAAGATGTTCTTTTAATGATGGAGTGTGTTTTATGACATTTGAAACTTGACATTTTAATACATCTTTGAAACAAGGTCTTTATACTTTTTAGTTGTGCACATTCTCATTGCTTCCAATTGCTAATGTAGAACCATCTTTTTTGTGTCTATCTGTTGCTTCAGTTTATGAATTACTTGACATGAAGCCTGACTGACGTCTCTACAAACTTGTTGACAGTGAGATTTAGGAGTAAATGAAGCTTTTTGTGTTTGCTTAAATGCTTTAAAATGTGAAGTCAGTTTGATTCTTGAAGGAAATATACTTTAACTTTAAGTGTATCAGAGCCCACATATTTCAGGTTACACTGGGAGGAGGAAGATAGCACAGTGGTTAGTGTATCAGATCAGCAATCTGGTTCACTTGGGTTTGAATCATTTATCACCATCATGACCCAACACCATCGTCATTGTGGTGATATGGCTGAAAGATGACCAAAAGCCATGTTAAATTCAGAATCACTCACTCCCCCAGTTCACAGTGATGCAGGGGCGGCGAATAGCTCACTTGGTTGAGTGGTCCACGAGCCCTGGGTTCAAATCCCGCCATATGGAGGCTCAACATCATCTCTGCATTTGCCAGTCTTCCAATACACACTGACGATTTGGTGCTCTGTTACGAAAGGTTAGCGCCCCGCTAGCGGACGATACGGGAATTTAACGCCCGTGCCGAATGGGGTGGTTAACCGACTTACACCACGTGGGTGACGAGATGCTCCCCTTTTTCCTGTCATAGATTCCCCCGAAAGAGACGTTGAGTGCGTTTCGTGCACGGGCAGGCGGTGGATAGGGAGAGGTTGATATAGGAAAAAATCGACATGCGGAGACAATAGACATATCGTTTCCCTAGTGGTGTAAATTGTGATATCACCATTGGTTCACCAGTACCAGCCTTAGCTCGACGGTTTATCACACAGCTCCCTTCTGGTGATGCAGGCTTTCCTCCTGCACCAAGCTTGCAACAGTGTGCATATGGCTGAAAAACTGATGAATCCCAAAAGAAATCAATTTCAACCAACCAATTACAATGGTGCAGTTGTGAAAATAAATGTGATCGCTGCTACTAGTAATTACTAATCAGATAGAGTTCAATACCTTCTGTCCTTAATGTTTAAGGACTCCAGCAGAAAATTATATAAAGCAAATCACATTTCTGGACAGGATCAACACAAGTACATCAAGGTAAAGGTCTTCATTGACCTTTTGCTTTGAATTACGAAGATGTAGCATTGTTGAATTAGATGAGTACCTTGGTACCTCATGTTGTTTTTGTCAAGCATAATATTAACTTTGTGTGTGACTAGGTAGATTTACCTAGAGACAAATTCATGCATAATGATGTTAGTGTTTTGTGTTTTTGTTGTCTCTGTGCGAGGTTACGTGCTGAATGTTGTCTGTAGCAAGTGACTGTGATAGGTAGGCTTTAGAAAAGTGGCCACTATTATATTGGGAATCAGCCTGGCTTCTGAAATCATGTTTAAATGGAAATAAGATAAAAGTTAAAATTTGGAATATTGGATTACTGACAAGCACTGTCTAACCTCCAGTGACCATGACAAAGTTGCATAGGGGACACAACGTGGAATTTAATATTAAATTCCGTAAAGTGCGGAAGATACAGTTTTAAAAAGTAGGAGTTGTTAGTGGGTCAGAGTTGAGGTGGGGTGAGGTACATTCAAGCTCTGGGCCCATATGTATGAGAAAAAAGTAAACGTCTACTTCGGAAGTAGCGGCGCTACCTCGTTATGCATAAGACGGAAGTGTTGCTAACTTCGGAAGTAGCCATGTAGTAGATCTACAATGACTATCTGGACTACTCCTGAAGTAGTGCTTACTTCCGTAGTATGGTACTTCGTTCTCATGCAGATGGGCCCTGGACATCCTCGAAATCCAGGCTATAATTAACTACTGTCTCCATACGTCAAATACCCTGGAATGACTCCTATTCAAGACGATCGTTTCCAGGCGAACGGTTTGACCAATCAGTGAAGCTTCTATAGCAAAAGCTGGTGTTCAATCATGTGGCGCGTCTCTCCTAACACTCGGCGAAGTAAATACGCTATGTGTTTAAATTGATCATGAGTTACTTCTCATGCAGTTATGTGACATTTTATTGAATGTCTATGTTTAGCATTTTGGGACTTTCCATTCTTACAAAACGATCCTCGTGAATAGGAGTGAGTCCAGCTAGGGTATTTGATGGATGGAGACAGGAGTTAATTATACCCTGGATTTCGAGGATGGGCCCTGGAGAGTGCATAAGAAATGTTGACAGCCAAAGCAACAAAATATCATGCCATAGTTTTTTTCAGGAATATTCTTGACAAACAGCTAATAGATGTACAGTCTATGTATGTGTTGATCAATGTGCAGAAACTGTTTTGTCTTATGCAAGGAAATGTTGATTATTATCTACAATTATTTGATTCACATTTCCATTTTAAACAATTATTTAGCTTATGCATTTTGCTATGTTTTTATTCAGTGATGATTAAAATCAATGAGTTGTTTGTTGTTGTGTGTTTGTGATCCCTGCTGCTTCATTGAAACGTCCACAGGAGTTCAAATCACTGAATTGGTCAGTCCATTTATGAAAACATTAAAAAAAATTGTGTTTTGCTAAATTTTCTTATCATTTTGCTGATTTTTCAGCCTAAAATTATCCAGAAATTAAATTGGTTTGGCGAGTATACAAAAATATGTTTACTACATGTACTACAGTATGTTTTCTATACACCCACTCAAAGTTAACAACCACCAGAATTTTATGTCATAGTTGACATGAACATTACTGTTGAGCATCAGTTGTCACTTGACGTCCAGTTACAATGTAAAATCTGTATTTGTAAGACAGTAAAAGAGTAATACAGATGAAAAATGAAGATATGAATCGAACATTTCATATGTTATTATCAACGTTTCCATGTCGGTACAGTTGAGTTGCGTATATCCGGACCCCGTATATCCAAATGTCTCGCTATCTGAATGAAATTCGAGTGAAACGTTTTTTACTACACACAAGTCTCCGGATAACCGGATGTCTCGATTTCCGTCATCGAACGGCCCTGAATCTACAGTACATGTTATTTGTTTAACACACACTGCTCCAAACATCTATCCAAATTTAAAACAATTAACAACTTTTCCGTCACTAAGCAACACTTTGTCAACTTTGTAGGCGTTATTCACACTTGAGTTTTAATGTCACATCATAACAAATATGCATGATCAGAAATGGTTGTGCGTGTTAGATGTGTGTGTTAAATGTGTGTGTTCGATGTGTGTGTTAGATGTGTGAATACATCTTGATCAAAAATACCATATTGACAAAGAAATCTGAAAACTCAGGACCATTCTTGAGCTTTTGTAATGCTACTAAGTTGAGAATGATGTTTTACATTGTAAGAGTAATATTTCAGCCATAACACAATGTGACGTGTAAGGTTCCCATTGAGGGTAAAGGTTATAAATGACATTGATAGAAAGAAAAGTGAAAACAAAAGATTTCCATTTTAATTACTTTGTATTCATGACAGCAATGCTTCTAAAATATTAAGTCCTAAGACAGGTCCTATTCATAAAACACTCTTGACAAAGAACTACAAATATATGTTGCTATGAAAGTTTCAAGAAAGCATGGAGATACAGAGACAAAATTTTCAGATCTCTATATCAAGTGGTTTCTAAAGCATTGTTATACAGAGACAAAATTTTCAGATCTCTATATCAAGTGGTTTCTAAAGCATTGTTATACAGAGGCCCAGTTCACAGATCTCTATATCAAGTGGTTTCTAAAGCATTGTTATACAGAGGCCCAATTCCCAGATCTCTATATCAAGTGGTTTCTAAAGCATTGTTATACAGAGGCCCAGTTCACAGATCTCTATATCAATTGGTTCCTAGAGCATGGGTATACAGAGGCCCAATTCTCAGATGTCTATCGGTTCCTAATACATGAAGATATCCTAATGCATGAAGATACTGTGGTCCAATTCCAGATCTTTATATCAATCGGTTCCTAGAGCCTAGGGATACCGAGACCGACTTCTCAAATATAATTTAATTGGTTCCTAAAGCATAAGGATACAGGGACCCAATTCTGAGATCTCAATCTTAATTAGTTTCTAAAATATAGGGTTACTGAGGCCTAATTCTTTTTAAGTGACAGCATCACTCTCCAAAACCCTTAAAGAGTTAATGAAGTAGAAACAATTTGGAAAGGAACTTAGTTCTAATTTACTAGCCCGACTGTAATCTCTGAAATTTACCACAGTTCCCTGACACTAACAAGTAAAACCTGGATTCCCCCCAATTCCAGTGCCAGTCTTTCTTGTGTTCCCTCTCAGTCTAGCTTCCTGCTGTATCTAAACACTCCCCCATTGTTACCTGCTGCAGCCATGAATGGATATCCAATCACCATACATCAACATGCCATGCGTTTCTAAGTCGAGTAAATGTGCTAAAACAAACATTTTTTTCTCATTACCTCCTGTAGAAAATGTGTATTTTACTAGTAAATTTATCGGACATAATCTTATATAAATATATCCACATATAACAATAAAATGAATGTCTAAACATGTTTTTATGGTGCTACTTAATCCTAGTTCAGAGTTTAACTAAATCATAGTATATAACGACAAAATGTTGTTTATGGATGTCAACTTCTGTTTATTGTCGAGCTGACATCCATAAACAACAAGTTGATATCCATAAACAACAAGTTGATATCCATAAACAACAAGTTGATATCCATAAACAACAAGTTGATATCCACAACACTTTGTCTTTATATATGTTGCACCAACTTCTATATGCCACTGAAAGATATTAAATCATAGCAGAGAGTTTAAAACCCAGTACAAATTTCACTAAATCCTGGTACCTAGTTTAACTGAATCCTTGTACCTAGTTTAACTAAATCCTAGTACCAAGTTTAACTAAACCCTAGTACCTAGTTTAACTAAATATTGGTATCAAGTTTAACTAAATCCTAGTACCGAGTTTAACTAAACTCTTGTACCTAGTTTAACTAAATCTTGGTATCAAGTTAAACTAAATCCTAGTACCTAGTTTAACTAAATCCTTGGACTGGGTTAACTAAATCCTAGTCCAGTTTTATTGCAAGAGAGAGCAGCTAGTCACTGCTTAAATCACAGTGGACTCTGTACAAACCGGACTCTGAGCAGCCCAGCATTCTGTCAAAACTGGCGCAGAAGTTTGGTCCCGGCGAATTCTAGTTCAATTACCATGTAAAATACTCTTGACAATCTGGCCTCAAGCCATTCCGGATTCCGGCATACACTTTTTGTCCCAAACATTGTTTTCAAATGAAAAATGTTCTGTAGAACCTGGCATCATCGAATGACTGGTAGCACCCATTACCATAATCTTTGTAAAAGCAAACTGATTCACAGTCCACCAAGATGTAAGAACTCTGAACAATGCGCATTCATTAGTTGTTGTGGCTAATTAATTGTCAGATCACAACTCAGTGATAAGAATGACTCCATAATAATTGGTGTTTTAAACGTGTCTTGACGTGGAAATAAATTCAATGATCTTGTTCATTTGGCAAAGTGTCAGAGTCACTGACAGGTCAGTCATCAGTGTCAGTCTCTCTAGAAAGCGGCATCCCTGTGGGGTTCCCGGGGGTGTCGCTCCAACACCAGAAAGAATAGAACCCCAGTAGCCTCATGCTTGATGTAAGAGGCGTCTAAAATGAGGATCTTTTGCTTTCTGTTTCTTACTATTGATCCTGTGTTGTCCCTTTTCCTGATGTGCCTCTTGCACATCACATTATGCTATGGCTCAAATATTGCTCCCTGCAATGTAAAAATCCATTTCACCAACTAACTCTAGAAAGCGGCACACTGTTTAAACCAGCATTTTTGTCTGTCCCACATGGTGCTGGCTTAGAAAGAGTCTACTATATTTCCCTTGACATAAAGTGCATCTGCTTGAAACTGATCACGATCACATCAGTAAAAACAACTTCATTTTTCACTGATAACACTAAAGCAGTGAATTCACTTGATTGTGAGCGGGCACCTGCGGGCTCAATATCTACAGGTTCTTGTTAAAATCATGTACATCCTTCACTGTAATCGAGAGAGCACTCTTCACTTGTTCTCTAATCAGCATCTTATGTTTCATGGACAAACACGTAGCTACATCCTATCAGAATGTAACAGATGCTCAGAGAGGCAGAAGACAGTTCAAAAACAAATTGAGAAAGTGGAGTTCAGAAGATTTTTATGCTGCAGGGGCAATATTTCCATCATTAGGCAACATGATGCACACTAAGAACAAAGACCTTGACTGACAGAAAAGTGAAAGCAAGAGATCCCATTTTCGTCGGCCTGTATAACAAGCATTGAATTACTGGGGTCCTATTTTGCTGTGTCAATCCCTGGAAGCTCCATGGGGGTGAAAGGTGAATGTAAAAGTTGTTTTATCCGCATTTAGAAATCCTATTTATACATTGATAACGCAGAACTTCATGGTTTTTAACCTTCTTTTATTTTTATATACATGCTCAAACGCTTGAAAACGATGTTAGGATCAACATCAAAATAGTGTGTATGTAAAAATGAAAGAAGTCTAACACCATAAGTTCTGTGTTATCAGTGAATGTAAAAGATCCTCATTTTGGATGCCTTGTATGAAAAGTTCTTGCTTACTGGGGCTTAGTCTGTCTCCTAAACCCTAGAGCATACAAAGAAAATGGAGCCCGCCCAAGTCTAGATATTTAGCAAGTCTAGGAAGCTCTCTAGGCAGAAATTGGGATTATCTCTGGGCTCCTTTTCTGATTTTATTATTTGGGTTTTCTTTGGTATTATGAACAACAATTTTGTGGATTTAGCTTAGTTCTGGGACTAAATGGGGCCTTGTTCCATGACCTGCATCCCCAACAGTGTACACTGAAGACTGGATCAAGTCTACATTCTGGAAGCTGTCCAAGCTGGTTTATGCAAGAGTGTAAGATGAGTGGGTATCAGTATCACAGGCTGATCCAGCTACTTTGTTTAGTTTTGATAACAATGATAACACCAACACAGGGGAAGGGGGGATAACAGTAACAGCATCACGTAGCTTACATTCCAGAGTTAGGGCAGGATTTACAAATTACCCTGGAACAACATTCTCATGGGAGACATGTTAGCACACAAAAGGTACCTGTTTCCAGTTTGAGTACATTCATTGATGGATGGTTGGAGATAGTTGTCTCCCAGACCCTAAAGCATACAAACATAATGGAGCCTGCCCAAGTCTAGATATTAAGCAAGTCTAGGATTTCCCTGGGCTCCTTTTCTGGTTTTAGTATTTTAATATTTTAAGTAAATAATTTTTGTAGATTATATTTCTGGGACTAAATGTTAGTCTAGGTTGGAGGATACAATGTCAACATTCGGCAAGATTCTTGAGCTGAACAATTATTAAAATATATGAAGCACAATGAGTGAGTGATTTGGTGTTTTACGTGGGTTTCTGCAATATTTCAGCCACATCACGTCGCTGTCTGGGCTTCTGTCTCTCCAGGCTGAAAGAGAGGTGCTCGGGCGGGACTCAACCCACAAATGCCAAGACTGGCAGATTGCTAGACCGACATGCTAACCACAGTGCCATCTGGCACCCCCTGAAGCACAGTAAGTAATTGTACCAATCACAGAAGCGAACTCATAGTGGCTGATTCACAAATGTCACAAGGGATGGGGGAGGGAGGGTCCAACAGATGGAAAGCCTCAAGTCTCTCCTGGTAATTTTTCAACGGAAGATAATAATAATTTGCCAATAAGTGGGGAGTGAGATTGGGTTAGTTCCAAAATATTGCTGAGATATCTCCTGTTTATATACCGGTACCTTCATAATTGGCATGTGTGTCAAGGACTGCCCATCAATTGCAGAACCCTCCATGATCAAAGTATGCACAGGCAGTAGGTTAGATGCCTGTGGAGCATCTATTTCTGAAGAACAGTGCAGCTGCATCCTAGATCTATGAAAATAACATCTACATCCCTCGGGGTCACTATGCTCTGCGGTGGCCAAGCCATTTCACTGCTCTCCCAAAGTCGGTCACTGCCAATTCCGTATCTTGTTTACAAGTCTTACAGACATTTCATGGCCTGGCTGCTTGTTTTTTCAGAAAGCCATTCTGCTGAGAGAAGGAATCCTGACATTTCCTGATATATACTGCTCTGTAATTGCACAATTTCAAAAGGATTTCAGTTCGGATAAAGATAAGTTGATGGGAATGAGTGAGTTTGTATTGTATGTGGCTTTCGGCAACCTTTCAGCCATATCGCCAGAGCATCATCTACATCACATCTGTGTCACGGGTCAATATCCAGGCTAAGAAAGAAGTATGGTAAAACTTCTAAAATTTCAAACTTCTAAAATTTCGAAGGTGCTATTTCTGTCAAGATAATCAATTTATTTAACCTCTAAAAATTGATTTTTTTTCTTCAAAAAAACGAAAACCTACTTTCTATAACTTGGAATTTTTTCGAAAATCCGAAAACCAAGTTTCAAAACTTGGTGATTGTTACCGTAAGCAGTTTCTAAAATTTCAAATTTTTCACTTACGTTTCGGGGGCAATTTCTAAAATTTCAAATTCTAACCTTTTCAAAGATCACTAATTTTCAAAAATTCGAATATGTCCGAAAGTAATTATTTTTTTTCCTTCGAAATTTTAGAAGTTTTACCGTAAGTGCAGAACAAGAGTCTAACATTTTGCATACACCAACGGGTATTCCAACAGTAGTTTTGTTTCACAATGTAAAACAATGTTTGATGATGTACATGTGGTATAGTTTAATTAATCAATAGTGACACATCAGAAAGCCTTTTAAGTTGTCAGAATTGATTGATTTCAACAGTATTGTGATCTGCAATCAATACCATGTGATGACATTATCTATTATAGATGAGAAAAGACTAGAAGAATTGGATTCTCATGTAAATTCTGGATCACCAGCTTCATCATTGTGACAAATATTGAGTGATCAAATCCATGGACAAACATACAGACATCCCTATTGACTTCAGTAATTCTATACCATGAATTCATTTTTACCTTGTGCACAAATTAATTAATATAATTGTTTCATGGACTATAGAATATTTGTTTACAAGGAGAACACTATAATTCTAAGTTTATAAATAGCATATCGCTGCTAGGACCAAAATTCTATAGCTGCAACCCTTAAAGATGGGTATGTGCTCCTGAACTCTAGAATAGAATTGGTGCTGTCTGTGTGAAATAACAAACTGTAAATCATACATTGTACAAGTGTATGCCTAATTAAATAACGCCATGCT
>JAUELE010104904.1:0-14694 GCA_031471655.1 Diodora aspera
GTTTTTGTATCTTTACTCATGTTATTTGTTTACATATTACTTATGCTGAGATCTTAAACCTACAATGTAGCCCAAATGTCCTTCGTGATAATAAAGTACTGTATTATCTTATCTTATCTTAATCTCCTCCTCCTCCTAATCATAATCATCATCAATAATTGTTTTACTGTCACCTTAGCCATAAAGATCACTATTGCTGCTTGGATAATCACCACCACCATCATCATCATCATCATCATCATCATCATCATCATCATCATCATCATCATCATCACTACCACCAGTAAGATTACCAATGGTCTGAAAATTTAAGTAGCCAGAGGTGGTAACTTGTTAAAATTAAAATCTTTTCAAATCTAAATAATACATACAAAACAGTGAATTACTCAATTCCCCGATTTGGAAACAACTGTAAAGTCTGAATTATCTCTCAGATCAATGATTATATTCTCAACGATTTTTTGTTACAGCTCCCTCACTTCTCCCTCAAATGTTAAAGTACTGAGCAACTTACATGAGCAGCAGCATGTGTGGTTATTGGAGCATGACCTATCACGATGTTGACATAGTTTCTGATCTGGACCACTGCTGGTCTACTGTCAATCACTGTGAATCAACAACCATGACCAACGACTGCTGTCCTCAGCTAACACTACCACTCATCCGAGTTATTTTATGCTGTAGATGGACTGCAATCTCAGAAATGTTTTTTCCTTCTCTTTGGGTGCGAGATGGCGCAGTGGTTAGAGCGTCGGCACAGCAATCGGCCTGACTTGCCCATTTTGGTTCGAGTCCCGCCTGGGCACCTCTCTTCAGCCCGGAGAGACAGGAGCCCTGACACCGACACCGATGTTGGCAAGACCGTGGTGATATGGCTGAAAGATTGCTGAAAACATATAAAACCTAAAATCACTCACTCACCCTTGTCTTGTATAGATATTTTTAATTCTTACTGAAGTGAGCCTCATGACTCCAAATCCAAATCAGAACTATCTCTAGACTTTTAATTTTATTAACTTGCCAAGTTTCTGAAGAAAGACACAATTACATGGTCTGACAAACTGACTAACAATGGTGTTGCACCGGCATGTCCGCATGCATGTCATGAAAACCTGAAGAGTTGTAGCCTTTATTTTAAGATAAGTTATCCTCAGAAGACTTATGTATATCAATAATCAACATTCAGTGTTTCTGCTAGGCAACAAAATTACCGGTCCCTTGGATTGACAGGATTTAGATTTACCGGACCCTGGGAATTGTTTTCGGTCCCCTCAAATAAATAAAACATAAAGTGCACATCACATTCAGACTTTGCGAATAACGTAGAACCGACAGTTGCTGAACATAAATAAGGAAATAAGAAATATCCCTTCCACATCTTTGCATGCATTTACTTCTAAACATAAAACCTGCAAGGGTTTGACACGTTTTTGATATAAGTGTGTGCAATAAAAACGTGAATCAGTACTGAGTCCCTGTGACTGACCAGCTTTAGTTTTAATGGTCCACAGATGTAGTTTCCGAACTAGAACATTATTTTCAGTAAACGGAAACACTGAACATTATTGTCACAATTATCATTTTGAATTTCAAATTTATTTCACAATAAATGAGTGATTTGAGGTTTTTACGTGGTTTTCGCCAATCTTTCAGCAACATCGTCACAGTCTCGCTAACATCACGTCAATGTGTGGGCTCCTGAAAGAGGGGCTAATAGAGGTGTCCGGGAGAGACTCGAACCACAACTGCCAAGGCTGACAGATTGCTGGGCCGACACGTCAACCACTGAGCCATCCCACGCTCCCTATTTCACAATAAAGAAACCTTGAAAATATTTCTTTTCCATTCTCCCCAAAACCTTAACTTTGCCCACTTGAAACTAAAAATTGATTACATTAGAACTTCTAAAATTATCTTTGATAAAGTTAGAATATAAAATTTTGGAAATTGCCACCAAAAAGAAAGTGAAAAATTCCAAATTTTGGAAACAATCAACAATTTTTCGAAGTTTGAAATTTTGGAAGTTTTACCATACATGTAAATATTCTCGAGAGTGTCATTTACATACAAGTTAACATTACATCTTCCTCCTATCCTGCTATTTAATCCCCTACTCAATGTCGTCAGCACAACACCACCCGGAAGAAAACTAACAACAGGAACAAGGTCTATTTCTGTCCCCTACACTCGACCTTGTGAGACCTTCAAATTCCCAGCTAAAAGCCTTTAATGGAATTTCTGTGCACATAAACTTTTAATCATCTTGGAAAGAATCAGCAGTTATTTATAGTGCATGTGACACCTAGTATCGCCTTCCGCCTTTTTTTAATAAATCGTTTGGGGCAAATAAGGACAGAACTACATGTACAAGGAACCTGAAATCAAACCATTAGTTGCCAACGCCCAAATCAAATCAAAACTACTTGTTGAAAAACAACTCAATTCTGACATGTTATGGGTGTCTTATATTTGATTTTTTTAATCAGCGATGACTGTTTTCATTAAGTGTGTTTTTGAGTGATATTTATATCACCATAGCCCACTTTTATTGATGGATTGAATAAAAAGTGCTGAAAAGTGACTTTGAACCCCCACCACTAACAGATGGCATATAAACCATCAACAGAGCTGTTTCATGTTCCCCATTCTGTAGGAAGTAAATATGATCACTGAACAAGCTTACTGTACCTGAATGAAATCCAATAGAAAAGAAGAACAGAGATGACCTTTTACATAGCAAGGGGATTATTTCAGCCTTAACACAACATGATATGTAGAGGAAGAGCGTGTTCATGAAATTGACCAAAGGATAGAATGAGCAAGTGTTGATTTAAGATAGTTTTCAGAACTTAATCTTTCAACCATATCACCACAGTGACACATACACCAGGTCCGGGGCCAACCTCTGGTTTAAAAGAAAGGCACCCGGGTGGGATTCGAACCACAACCATCAAGTCTGGCAAGGTACTGGGCAGACATGCTAACCACTGCACCATCCCACATCCTCTGATAGAATTAACATTTTAGACTCATTGTACGACAAGCATTAGGTTACTGAGACACCCCATGTCACACCCCAGAGTGAGTGATTTGGGGTTTTACTTGGTTTTTAGCAATCTTTCTGCCACATCACCAAGGTCTCACCAACATCACGTCGGTGTCAGCGCTCCTGTCTCTCCGGGCTGAAAGAGATCACTCGAATCACAACCGAAAAGAAAAGAAGAGAACGCCTGTGAGCATCCCATATTATCAGTACACGCAGCATGTTACAATGAGTTTCTACACATTCATACTTTCTTCTGCATCTCGGGTTAGCTTCTGAATTTGAGACTAGTTTTCTGCAGCTGATGCACACAAATTTTAGTATGAACAACATACTACTCGATACAATTTAACCTGGTAGAGATCCATATATGTCTACGTCAAACATTTCTAATTTTTTATGTCATACACAGCAATGAAATTAAATGTTTCAACAGAAAAATACCCATCAAGAAAACATCACAAAACCATCACAGACATTAAAAGGAAAAGTACTGATCTTCGACATAAAACAAAACTACGATACCTGAAGTCAAATTATTAGATGGCCTTTAAAGCACAATCCTTTTACGCTGAGTAAAGTGTTCATCACCAACATGTCACAGACAATTTGGCTCACATACAGGACAAAATCTACAAGGACTTGTGAGGTGTTCTTAACCAACATAGCTGTCCCTCTAGCCTCAGTTCTTCCTATCTCACAAGCTAATATCTCAGGTCTTCATATCTCACAAGCTAATTCCAAGTATCACGATGTTTCTTCACCACTTGGACAATCAAAGTCTTGCTAGTCCGGGAGGCAAACCCTTTTATTGTTGCGTGTATGTATTCTCTGGCCCTAATCAGGTTCACAAGGCTTGTCCAAAGGCAAATCATAAGCCGGTTGGCAGCAGTAGTTGCCTGTCTTCTTCACAGATGTTGTCCCCGGTGCACTTATTAATTTCCTCTATCCTAAATATGGCAGAGAGAGGATTCACATGTTTGTAATTTGTTCCTGGTTGATAGAAAAGGTTCTTTGGTCCAGAAGGGAGACTGGGGACTCGACCAATTAGCCCCAATCATTTGTCATGTTGTGGCACCTTGTATAAACAGAATTCACAAATCGTGGATGAGAAATTGATTGAAATACCAGCCGATGTGAAGACTTTCCTTCAGAAAGGATCACCTATGGATTTTCAGATAGCTTTCAGCAATCCTCGAGCTGAATCATGGCATATACTTTTATTCCAAAACAGACCAAAAACATTATTCCGGGTTCACACAAGACAGCCGTGTCCCCGATTCTCCCTTCCAGGACCATTCTTCAAGACTTTCCAGGAATTATTTTCTTCATTTCCAATGTATGACAGTATAGAATAAAAACCCATAAATATACAATTTTTTTCACAGATTTTAAATTTCTAGGACTTTTCAAGACTTTTTATTTTCTTCATTTTACAGGAATTTTTCTGCAGTTACCATGTCCAGAATTTCTAGGATTTCCAGTAGGTTGTACAAGCCCTGATTAATGATTTTAAAATGAACATTTCTTTCAGCTAAGCAATATCTCTGCATTGAGCAATGTAAACTGTCCAATATTAGATCCATGAGCTAATGTCCTCCAAAACGTTCACAATTTCTCACTAAACCATTGAAAGCAAAATCCAGAGTGGTTGAACCTTCGTTAAAACCAAGAATTTCAAATCATGTCATGATTTTTCAATGCCCTTAATGTCTGTTTCCTTCCTTTGTACAATACATGACTTGGTGTACATATATTTCATGCAGAAGACTGCAAAACCACAAGTTTTAGATATATTTTAACGCAAATGTTCATGTAAACAGTAAACATGCTACTGTATTACATATTATTTTGCAGAAAAACACTTTTGTGACATTAGATAAGAAAATTTGTTCAGCTGACCAGGAGTTGAGTTGAAATTGTGTTTTACCTTGCAAGGGCAATATTTGATCCATAGCGCAAGGTGATGTGCAAGAGGCACATCAGTAAAAGGGACAACACAGGATCGATAGTAAGAAGGAGAAAGCAAAAGATCCCCATTTTAGTCGCCTTGTACGACAAGCATTGGGTTACTGAGGCCCTATTCTATCTAAGTGACACCATATCACTCCCCGGAAGCCCAATAGGGTGTATGAGATGTGAGTTCACCCAACTGGTCTTCATTAGTAGAACTTCCCGAGAGACAGGATGAGGGTTAAAGACATTTGAAAGCAAAGTTTGAATTGTATTAAATAAAAACGTAAGTTATGTGCCCAAACAGGATGTAATGATAAACAGATAAGATCAGGTATTTCGTATTACATAGTACTTTTGTCAGTGTTTAGTCAACTATTCAGCTGTATGTTATCTTTGATAAGAATCATTTCTATTTGAGAAAACCTCATAATATAACTTTACTGGAAAAAGATTTTGGTTCCTCTACTGAAGCTGTCATCAGCTGTCACAAGACTTACAATTTTCAAAAATGTCATGTCTAAAGTACAGAGAAAATACGCAGTTTGTTAATCAGGCCATTAAAACAACAAAGGATGGCAGTAATCCAGGGCACTATTGAACAGCTCCCATGTGTTCAATGCGCTAGGTTCTTTGTCTTGTTGTAAACTGATTAATTTTCCATGCCAAATCATGTGACACAGCTACTTTGTCTAGTTATACTACTTCGTCACATGAGCATCTCTGGTTGCTTTACGAGTTTTAAACAAAATGAACTCTGATCAATTTTTTCTCCACGGGGGAAAAAGATTTCCCAAATTGTGAGTGTACAATAGCAGATTTAACACTGTTTCTGCAATGTTTCAGCAATCACCACAGAAGAAATCCTATACTGAGCAAAAGTTCACTGTCCGATTGCTAGGCGACGCAATGCCACACCTTTCCAAAACTGAACTGAAACTGGTTCTAACTGAACTGGTTTTAACTGAACTGATACCAGTTTTAACTGAACTGAAACCAATTTTAACTGAACTGAATTTAACTATGCTAAAACCGGTTTTAACTGAACTGAAACCATTTTTAACTTTACACCAAATTATAAAGAGAGAAAATGAAGAAACATTTTTTAATATATTTTTTTAATAATGTTCATGTCAAATATCATCAGCCAAAAACTAAAAGAATTGCTGTTTCATCATCAATCTCATAAAAGATTTATTTTAGATTGATATATGTTGTGATTGTTCAAAAGTATATAACACACTTAGTTACATTTTACGCAAAACCATACTTTTAGTACAAGAAAATACTTTGAGGTAAAGTGACAAGGAAAACTAGTCAACTAGTGGTACCAAAAGTCGTTCCTTTGCTAGTGTAGCTGCAGAGTATTGGAACACTCTTCCAGTGGATTTGAAGTCTGCTCATTCTCTGTCTCAGTTTAAGCGTCTTTTAAAAACCTACCTGTTCAATTGATACTTACATTGTGTATATGTACTTGTTTTTCATTTGTCGCGCTTTGAGCATTCATGTGAATGGAGTCTAGCGCCATATGAGCATCCTTATTATTATTATTATTATTATTATTAAAAGACAATTAGCTTCTGAAAGAGATAAGATTGACATATTTTTCAGGTGGCTGTAATCATAATCAAAGGGTCATCTTCTTCCATGTGGATAATGTCTACATTTATGTTGTTACCGAATAGGCTCATAGGGTTTCTCTTTATCTACCTCCATTTTCACACCCCAGGCCAATTCAGGCAGTGAAGTATCAACATGTAATCTGGAGCGATCAACCTTGTTTTTCAGCAATCATTTCAAGTGTAGAGCACAAAACACAACGGTAAACAGTATGGATGTTTATCACACTATTAGGTCTTGAAGAAAACAGGTTAAATAGGGAATTATTTCTCTCACTGATTTGTTTACAGGATAAAATAAAAATGTTATCCCATGTTTAAAATAATGTTATTTTTTCAAGAACTAATTTTCAGGAAAATCAAGAATAATGTTATTTTCTTGAGAACTAATTTTCAGGAAAATCATGAATAATGTTATTTTCTTGAGAAGTACCGTAATTTTCAGGAAAGTCATGAATAATGTTATTTTCTTGAGAAGTACCGTAATTTACAGGAAAATCATGAATCATGTTACTTTCTTGAGAACTAATTTTCAGGAAAATCATGAATAATGTTATTTTCTTGAGAACTTATTTTCAGGAAAATCATGAAACTTGTATACCCTGTTGCATTTTAAACACACATCATCATTTCTTACAAACTGATTTTCAAGTCACCCCCAAAATTTGCTATTTTTTAATTTTAAAAGAAATGGAAGTATTTTTGGAAAATTTATCTTCACAAATAAATTGTGTATTGCATTCTTAACTAAAATATCAGCATGTTTTGAAAACTGAAGTTATAACAACTTGTTAAATATATTCATGCTCATTTTCAGTAAACAAATGAAAGTTGGAAAATTTTGGTTGCATTCTAAGATTCTTGAGGACTGACTTACAGACCTACATTAGAATGATGATGAACTGAAAGAGTCATAAAGGATATCTCTGGATGCATTATCATTTTATTATTTCAGTATAATTAATTAACATTTACAAATACACACAATTGTATTTATATACAAAGAGAAAAGGATTGAAAATAATCTAATTTCACAACCCCACAAATATTCTCTTCAACTCGAGATTCTCTTCAACTTATTTTTAATAAGATCGTTTAGTTTTTTGTATTTCACTAGTCATTCATGGAAGCTGCACTATGTATCCAGTGGTTTACTGTGATCCCATCGACATTCATCCTTCAAGGCTGTACACTTGTGTGGTCTGTTACTTCTGTCAACTTTACATTTTTAAATTAAAACATAAAATTAAGCAGAGAGGACTAAAAGATCTTACACTCAACAAAATGTTAAAAAAGCTGTACATTCATTTTTAAATGTATACATACGACGTCATCTCTTATTTGATTAAGAAGCAGAATATGTGGCATGAAAAGAATGGAAGAACACCTCACCCTGCCTGCCACTGAGAACTGAAGAGTTGTCAAACTGAGCTCGGAGACAAAAATGATGGATGACGTGCTATATAATTACCATAATATTATTAGTCTTGCGTTTTTGAGAATAATCCTAAACCTATGAAAGGGTAAGTTATTTGTTGTATTCTATTTAACCACCGGTAAACATCTCTTTCTATGTGAACTAGTGAGAAGAAATTTCTCTGAGTGTATACATGCGTGCGAGTGAACATTTTAACAGAACTTATTATAATAACGGATATTATCTAAAAGAAAGGCAAAACACTCTTCACTGCTGATGAGTCCAATACAGACGAAACTAGTTCAGTCTACGTTGAACAGAAAATTTTTCCGAACACATCCCAAAATTTTGGGAACCACCAAATATTTATTTTAAATTCAAGATGTGTTAAGGCAGTCCAAGACTTGAAGTTGGATACGTGGTCAAACTAACCTCCTTTTTTCATTTCAAAAAATAGCCTTTGGAACGATAAATATACATAAAATAATGTACATGCCACGAATAATGCATAAAACATATAGCATATTTGTCGGTGAGGCAGCCTCGTGAATACCAGAAATTAGAAAACAAAAACATGCATTCAACTTTCCGCCAGAATCTTGAAAATATTCGGAAACATTCCACTTGCAAATAAATGCATTTGGCTCATATTCGGAAAGCATTCAAAAATTGACGGAACATTCTTCAGTAAACCCTCAGAGAAAGGTTTGGAATGAGGCTGGCTATTTGAAAGTCGAAAATATATCCGTCTGCAACTGCTGGGACTAAGGGAATACAGTGTTATTTCATTGAGCATACACTTTTACCATGTATAATTAATAGTTTATGTTATTCCACACAGATAGCACTGAACCTATTTTAGTGTTCGGGATTATGTATCCAACTTTAATTTAACGTTCAAAACTTATTCAAAACCCTATTGAAATAACATTTTAAAAAGTCAAGAAGAAAAATGAAAAGAATATGTTGATTCAAATCAAATATTACCAATAACATCATTGATTAAAACGCTTCCGACATAAAAATGGTATTTTTGCTAGTCATAAAAATCAACATTCTTAATTCTGACTTACAGGGAAAGATTCTTTTAGACTACAAAAGTAAGTGGGTTCCAAATTTCATGATGTAAAAATAATCTTTCTGCCATGTCATAACGGGACGAGCAATACACAAGAGGAGACAGCTAAAACAGAGTTATATAGGAGAGGTGAGAGTAAGACATCTTTGCTTATTTTTGTTACCTTTTCCAATATACATGAATGATGAGATCATATACTAAGTGACAAACACTGTGACAACTCTTCAGGTTCTATGTCTTGAAAATTCTATCACTGAAAATGAAATAAACCTCGTTTCTTCGTTGATAAAAGCAAGCAAAATCTACTTACAATTTTGTCACTAAAGCATCACCCATCAAAACAACATTCCGAAAACACGATGTCCAAAGGTACTACACACCCTACATTTCATGAATGCCAGAATTGATGTGTTGACACAGAAAAAAACCCCCAACAACTCACATTTTATAGAAGAGTGTTTCAAAGTGATGACATCCAAATCCAGAAGCAGGTAGATACACAGTACAAGTGACTGCTCATCAACAAATGAAAGAACAATTTCCTCCATGACAAGGCTCGTCAGGCAGAACATCCTGAATGATTCCAAGACAGTTCTGAGCATCAGACACATACCTCTTTATCAACATGTTGCAATGACGACATTGGCACTGGCGACAAAGCATTTTATTTTAAACAGAGCGATGTCTGGCGGATCTGTCGCAGGAATGTACTACGACTGCAGGCACGCTCAAACGATCTTGCGATTGCCGATCAATAATTTTACAATAACTGTCTCTCTGCGTCCATGTCCAAGATTTACGTATGGATCTGACGTGTCAACTTGTCATATTTGGGTTCATTCCTGATTTACTGTAGGCTTGGCATGAGCAGAAATAAATAGCCCAATCTGTCACACACCTTTTCATCAAAGCTTGTCACATCTCTGCCAGTCAAAAAACAAAACCCATTGCCAATTCAAAGCTGAATCCATAAACATTAACATCCCCTATTGATAGACTCATCTCTAATAAAATTCAAGCAAGGTTTTCAACATTAATCTAATTTTAAGGGGGAAAAAAACAAAAAACATCTTTCAAATTGAAAGTCTGAGAGAACTTCATGAGTGATTTTGAAAGAATGACTTTCAGACCTCTGATGCCTAAGTGTCAATGACATCACATACTATACGGGGCTGGTAGCAGATTAACATTGTTTTCGGTAATCTTTCATCTTAGTTAAGATCAATCTTAGCGACTCGGTTACTTTTAAAACAAACGTCACAAACATTTGTCCATATTTCTCAACCCAATCTTGGAGTGATTTTAGGACATGTTGTACAGCTTCAAGTTGTTTTCTCAACTAGAATGATGGTTAAAACTTGGTTTAAAAAGTTGACGATCAACTTGGTGCTAAGATCGCTTTGTGAAACAGGGCCCTGATCAGACCTGAACAAAACAAAGCTGAGGTAGAATAGGAGCCACACCTTTCAGCAGTGCTGCCAAAGTTTCAAAGAAGGTTCCAAAATTGGTAAAAGAGCAAGTTGAATTTCTGTTTTAAAAACAGGTTCCTGATGGCACGTTTCCAGAGAATATAACTGACTATAATTTTTGTTTTTTGATTTTATGTGGTTTTCAACAATCTTTCAGTCACATCACCATGGTGTCCCCAACCCTTGGCAAGTGCGAGGCTTCAGTATCTGGGTTGAAAGAGAGGTACCTGGGTGGGACTCAAACCCCATCTGCTAAGGCTAACAGATCACCAGGCCAACACACTAACAACTGCGCCATCCCGCACCCTCCAGACAGCAAACACATACTTTATCTCAAAATACATAATCTTAATAACATCCAAACATACCTTTCTCCTTGACAAAAATCTCTTACTATAGCGTACTGCTGTGAAATCACGACCCAGCTGGGTATATCAAGTAGCAGAAAGTCTCCAAACAGTGCCAGCACGGGACTTAATACCAGCAAAATACATTTTTAAATGTTTAAAGATCATTTTCACAAAAAAATGGATAAAACCCGGTTAAAATTGCGACACTGAGAAAGAAGGCCAACCTTTTCAAAGGAGTGGGTGCACTGATGCTGAACATTGCGCAAACAACAAAACTTTCCAAATGTCAGTAAAATTCCGTAGTAGTTTTCATTTAACATCCTTTTCAACAATTTTTTACCATAATGAGCGAGTGAGTGATTTGCATGGGGTTTAATGTGGTTTTTAAGCCACAACACCACGTTTTCACCAACATCACATCGGTGTCTCTCCGGGCTGAGAGAGAGGTGCCCGGGTAGGACTGGAACCACAATCGCCAAGGCTGGCAGATTGCTGGGCCAAAGGCCCTTACCACTGCCCCATCCTGTGCCCCACATCGTAACAAGGGCACCAACCCTACTACCAGTTGATCCAGGTCAGATTTCAATATTTACGCTCAATGGTAGCTCACACAGCATGCCATCACAATGCTCTGTCAGCTTCTATTCCCATAGCAAGGTACTAAGTACTAGTACAACATATTGTATGTGACATCATTTCCAGCAATGTCTCATCTAAGTCACATTCAAGTTTAATTAACGAATCTGCTACAATATGCTAAAATAAATATGCATCACAGTTAATAGAGCGAGTGATTTTAATTGTGGCCTTAGGCAATCGAGTTGAAATGATGTTTTACGTTGCAAGAGCAATATTTCAGCTATAATGCAACGTGATGTGCAAGGTGTACATCGAGAGAAAAGACAGTTCATAAAAGGGATCATTAGAAATTAAAGTGAAAGCAAAAGATCCCCATTTTAGATGCCTTGTACGACAAGCATTGGATTACTGAGGCCCTATTATATCTAAGTGACATCACGTCACTCCCTGGAAGCCCCATGGGGTGCAATCTGTCAGCTATATCACTAAGGTATAACCAACCGATACCTAGCATTGGTGTCAGAGATCAAGTTCCACTCAGAGAGAGGTACCCTGACGGGATCAGAACCACAGAGTCAGGGAGCTCACTGGGTCACCACACTAACCACTGTGCTATCTAGCAACTCCGCAGTTGACAAGACAGCCTGACCTGTTCCCTACCTAACATAAAAACCCATCAGACAATAAACTCTTAAAGAATATCATTTAAACATCTGAAAATTGCAAAACAAGATACAACCTCAAAATGAGTTATAAATTTTAGATTTCAAAAGAATTCATCAACTTTTCAATCCATCCAAAAGGAAAGGTTTAACTGAATTCACACAAATAAGCTTCAGAAAAATAAATAAATCTTACCCAAAAGGCAGACTAAAAGTAAAATGAAGAATGTTGTTGTCATCTACCAGATATTTAGATTTGTTTGCTCACAACAGTTGCGGAGATTACTTGAAAATGACACATTCAAGACTTATACAAGAAAGACGACACCATTGAAATTCCAATCCATCCCCATGGCAACCATTAGCAGAATTTCTGAGTTTGGAAACTGAAATATTAAACTATACCCATTGTGAAATGTCAACATGACAATAATGCCAAATGCCAATGAGATTAGCTGAGACCCGCTGGTGCTACTTTCAGTACAACTGTCTTTACTAGCTGAGACCCGCTGGTGTTACTTTCAGTACAACTGTTTACTGAGACCCACTGGTGCTACTTTCAGTACAACTGTCTTTACGTCTCTCAGATTACTGGTACATCATCGAAAACAACAATCTTCGGAAAGTTCTTGAAAACACTCTCTCTTATGACTGAAATAACTTGCATAAATAAACACATTTTAGCAGCTTAGATTTGTTTAAAGAGAAGATCTGTTGAAGGGGAATCAAGTTCCAGAAGAAAAATACAATTCAAACAAACAACAAAATAAATACACAAAGTGGGAACTATTTTTGTGTGAGGAATCTTTTGTCTGTCTGTATAGCTTGTTTTTGGTGACAATCCGAGATAAAACATAGGACATGAACCTACAGGGTTTTTTCCCCAGATACTGTACCTTTCATTTACAAAGACGAATCTCTCCTTATCGGACTGTAAGTTAGCGAATTTGATTTTCGTGTGTTTTTCAGGAATCCCTCCGCTGTAGCAACTAGGAATTATGATTCCCGGATTACATTTCCAGGTTGAAGAATATCTAGATGGTTTCCAAAGTATGATAGCTTTGAGTGACAAAGCTTAAACCAGCAGTTCTCAAACTTTTTTGTCTCATACAGAGAGACAGAGAAAGACAGAAATAGAGAGAGAAAGACAAAAAGAAAGAGAGAGAGAGAAAGACAAAAAGAAAGAGAGAGAGAGAAAGAAAGAGAGAGAGAGAAAGAAAGAGAGAGAAAGACAAAAAGAAAGATAGACAGAGAAAGAAAGAGAGATAGAGACAGAGAAAGAAAGAAAGAGAGATAGAGAAAGAAAGAGAGAGAGAGAGAAAAAGAGAGAGAGAGACAGAGAAAGAAAGAGAGATAGAGAAAGAAAGAGAGAGAGAGAGATAGAAAAAGAGAGAGAGAGTTGAGTTGAGTTAAAATGATGTTTTACGTTGCAAGGGCAATATTTCAGCCATAACGCAATGTGATGTGCACCTTGTTATGTGCAAGGTGTACATCGAGCAAAAAGAGAGTTCATAAAAGGTATCGATAGAAAGGAAAGTGAAAGCAAAATATCCCCATTTTAGTCGCTTGTACCATAAGCAGAGAGACACAGAAAGAAAAAGACAGGAAAAAAAGACAGACAGAAAAGAGAGAGAAACAAAGAAAGAGAGTTCCCTCCTGTTTAGACCCCCTGGCTTAGACAAAGGCAGATTGACAAATATTCTTCATTTTACACCCCCACCCCAATCCCTTTCCGTCTCTTACTTTCATAAATACACACTGGCACACATAAGAATCATCTCCACTTATTACTTAACTTCTATTTCAATACCACGCCATTATGCAATAGGAGTGTGTGCTGGTTACCTGTTGACAAACATCATTAACATGAAATGAACAGGAACTTACGAAGGTGTGCAACAACCACAGGTAAAACATCTGCTGTTGTAAACACACCCACGTATGTAGGACATCTACTCACACGTTTTATAGTGAAAGATGATATTTACATGATGTCACTCCAGTAATAAACAAATTGTTACCAGCTTTCTCTGTTCTGAATTAAACTTGCCTAAACAAACCATTTCCTATCCAAAATTTCAAAAGTCAAAGTATTTAACCAAATTAACTTTTGTAATCCAGGATTTTGAAAAAGGAGGGTGGTTGTGCACTGCAAATGTTCCCTAGTTAATGTGGTTTTACATAAACTTTAGCTTACAAAGGGGTGCACACACCCTGCAACTCCCCCCCATCCCCCTATGGGATCCGCCCATGGGCAGTGTTTTCTTCAGGACACGGCATAGGCACCATTGTGCACGTTTAGCCATGACACATAAAACTATTTAGAACGCGTTGCAAATGGCGCACAGATATTATTTAGGACTCAAAATATATTTGAAAAAGGGTCAGTCAGTGGAATCTAATTGATAGTTGCCTTGTACGACAAACATTGGGTTATTAAAACCTATTCTTTCTAAGTGAAACCACATTACTGGAAACCCCAAGATACAGACCAAGAAAGAACATGACAAAAGAGATTGAAATG
>JAUELE010105126.1:0-14689 GCA_031471655.1 Diodora aspera
GATCTGTGTCTACTTTCAAATTCTACTACCTTCCTTCGAAAGCTCACATACATGTATTTCTACTTTATTGTGGTAGCAAACTGCACTGAACTCTAGTTCCGATTGGACAAGGCGAAATCAAGTGTCTACTACAGTAAGTCTCTTGAGCAGGTACTCGAAGATGCATCTTTTAATGATCTATTGTTTCTCCATGCTTGTATTGGATGCAACTCAACGTTCGGGAGTATTTGGGATCAGAAAGATGTTTGGGTTCTGACGATTCATCAAGAAAGAAAAGAGAATCAGCGAGTGTTCCAACTCTATCTGTTCACCAAACCAAAGAAAGAATGCTGTACCTGGAAACCAATGGATGTGGGGAAATGGCTGCATTGCTCAATATAAACAATAACACACTCCTTGGTATCTCTCAGATTCCATACGTCAAAAGAGATGTTGTACGGTTTTTCTGCTGGCGGTCATCTTGTTTTTGACGTCCTATTTGGAGACTTTCCCATGTGTCAAAATTGTTCAACTTTTGATATGTTGTTCTCCACATCGAATAGTACAAGAAACAATCATAACACGTTTTGTTGCAACTGTTTTGGGGAAGGGGTATTTTTGCACTATATTGACCCTTCTATAGAACTTTCCGAACTTTCCAACAGAATCAGCTATATAAAAATATTCGTAAACCTTCGGAAACGTTACACTTGCAAATAAATGCTTTTGAAAAACATTCGGAAATCGACGAAACATTCTTCGGTAAACTCTTAGAGAAAGGTTCGGATTGAGGTCGGCTATTTGAAAGTAGAAAATAAATCCGTCCTGTTCCGCCGAACTAAGGGAATTCGGCGTTATTTAATGTGGCATACACGTTTACAATGTATTATTTACAGATCATGTCATGTGTATTAATTTTATATTACGCAGACAGCAACAGACCTATGTTAGTGTGCAGGAGCACGTATTCAACTTCAACTAAGACAGATATCAAATTGTTATGCAAAGATTACATAATCGGTGCTTGCAGTTGAAGAAAAATTGTTTTCGAATTTATAACAGGAACTTAAGGCTAAAGATTTAAGTTATTACCATTCTAAATATTTCCTCAATTTAAAAGTCATTTAAACCTATGAGTTTCACATTAATGACGAGGAAACTTATAAGCAGGATAATGATCATTTGACAATATAAACATCCCTGTCGAGATAATAATAATAATAATAATAAGGGCCTACGGTGTGTGCCTCTCCGTGCTTCCCGACGCTATTTAAACACTGGTTTACGCCGTTTGAGTCCGAAAAACGTTACACTTTCTCCACAACACTTACAGCCTTTCACCGGAAAGAAAACCAGTTATATTGCAAATGGGAGTTGGCACAGGAGGAGGCACAGGCCCCTTTCAAAAGTATCTTGGACAAAACACCTCAAATCCAAACTATTCTGACGCGCATAGCTCCAACTCTGGTGCCTCAGCCCCACTCTCACACCCCTAACCCAAATCTAACGGTCCTAGCTCTCAATCTGGCTCAAATCGCCCCCATTCTGACGCCAAAGCCCCACCCTAATGGCCCTAGCCCCAACTCTGACGCCCCAGTCCTGCTTTGACGCCCAAGCCCCCGCTCTGACGCCCTTAGCTCTCACTCTGATGCCCTAGTCCCACTCGTATGCCCCTTATCCAGCTCTAACGGCCCTTGTTCTCACTCTGGCGTCCCTAGCCCCCACTCTCATGCTCCTAGCCCCATTCTGACGCCCCAGCCACACTGTGACGCCCTACCTCCCGCTCTGACGCCCCTAGCTCTCACTCTGACGCTCTAGCCCAACTGTGATGCCCCTACCTCTTCTATCGACCCCAGTTCACAATCTGAGGTCCCGTAGCCCCCACTCTGACGCATAACCCTCAATCTGACACCCTAGCGCCGGCTCTGACGCTCCTAGATCTCACTCTGACGCCAGTAGCCCCCACACTGACACCCGTAGCCCTCGTTCTGAAGCCCATAGCACCCATCCTAGCCCCACTCTGACTCTCTTAGCCCAACACTGGGGGAACTATCTCCGTCTCCTACCCTAGTCACGACTCTGAATCCCTTTGTTCCCAGATCTGACGCTCTTAGATCCCACACTGACGCTTCTAGCCCGCACCATAGTCCCGCGTTGACGCCCTTAGTCGCTCTCTGACGCATTTAGGTTCCGCTGTGACACCCTTACCTCCCAGTCGAGCTCCCTCTCTGACGCCCGTAGCCCCAATCTAGCTCCACTCTGACGCCCCAACCCACCCAGCCCCACTCTGACGCCCTTAGCCCCCATCCTTGCCCCAACTCTGACGGCCCTAGCCCATCCTATTCCCCAACTCGGACGCCCCTAGCTCCAACTCTGACGCCCCTAGTCCCTAGCTCTGACATCTCTAAGCCCCACTCTGACGCCCATAGTCCCAAACTCTGACATCCCTAGCCCCCAGTCTGACGCCCGTAGCCCCAAATTTGAAATTTCTTAACGCCGCCCCCGGCTGTTGAGAATCCGAGGGCCATTTCAACGAACTGACCCTCGATTGCCCGTATAAACAATAAGGAACAATGCCATGCCAGTGTTCTCCCAACTGACGAAGCAGAATTTGCTTGGGGTCCAAATTTTGGAATGTGGTTAATCATTACACCCCCCCGTCAGCTGACTTTGCAGAAACCTGCAGATTCTGCTGCATCGAATCAAAAGGTGTTTTTATGAACTCCTATGTTCAGCTACATTTTCATACTGTACGTTCTCATTCTCTATACTGCCTCATTCTGCATCTGAGGTTACTATTCATTTGAGTTAATCTGACACCGATTCAATGAAATGGTGGCTTAAAACGAACCCATGTGTAGGCCTCGTAAAAGAATGCTTGTTCTTGTTTAACTTATCAGGAAACGTCATATGTGGAAGTTATCTTGCAGGGAATATCCCCAAATTAAAAAGATCAGTAGAATGAATTGATAATGTATTTCGACATGGACAGTTCGTATATGCTGCAATGACTCTTAGAGAGTTATATGGCACTCCTGTATCTGTTTGGAGTCTGTTGGAATGATACGAAGAATAGCAAACACATTTCTTTACAAACAAAAAGTAAAAGAACCTCAAAGGTTTCATGGTTGGAGCTTTGCATTAAGTCTAGACACGTCCGGATGAGGGAAGGGAGATACAATGGTCTGTCTGGATGTAGATAGGAAAGTACAAAGGTCTGTCTGGATGTAGATAGGGAGGTACACATGTCTGTCTAGAAATAAGTGGAGAGCTACAAATGTCTGTTTATCTGTGCCTACCTGCCTCTATGTGTGTAGCGACAGATGCAAAACTGTTTGTGTATAATAACAACATTCTAAAAGGTAATTTTTCCATTCAGAGAACCATATTGTTCCAATGCTCACTGACATATTTTATGCTCGACATATTAACATTTTTGTCCCAGGTACTACGATGCTTCTGTGGCTGTCATATCTGTTGACCAGTGCCATCTGCGTGCTCTCGGTGAGGAGGATGCTGCTTATCAAGTGTCACCCGTGCATTTGCTACGAAGAAGGATTCAATAAAGAAATTGTTGCTAATTGCAGTCGGCTGAAACTGAATCATATTCCCAAAACTATCCCCAGTAATATATACGCTTTATACTTCAAAGACAACTGTTTCACGAAGATCAGGAACAACCAGTTTTCAAATTTCCCCAATTTAACAACCCTTCTTTTGGAGGGAAACCAACTTTCTGACATTGAGCGTGACGGTTTTCAAGGTTTGAGACTTCTCCATGTCCTCGACATGGGTTACAATAGACTTTCCTGTGACATACCATGCTTGAAAGAGGACATCTTCAAGCCACTAAAAAAACTCAGGATCCTCAGGCTTCTGGGCAATACGAGAGACAACGTTTCATGTGAATACCCGGATCATGCCATAAAAGATTTGCTTTCCCTTGAGGAACTGTACATCGATGGCATCTACAACAAATCTTTCGGACCAAATTTCAAGAAACTTAAGTCTCTACGAAAGCTGGTTTTGTCTGATCATAAGCATCAGTGCTTCATGTCTTCTTTACACAATGCAACGTTTATAAATGTTCCATATGTTAACGTCCTCCTCCTCAGACACTGTGAGCTGAAGTTTATTGGACTCAATACATTTGCTCCGCTCAAGAACATATCTGTTTTAGATTTGTCAGATAATAATCAATTAGGAATACAAGGAATTGTTAACGCCACTTACGGTTTGCAGAACAGTACCATTACAAAACTATTCATCAACAGAATAGTGTCTAATATTGCCGTGTGTGTTATATTTGTAAGTGAAATATCACAGCATCTTCAGAATACATCACTGGTAGAGCTTCATGCAGATGGAAACTTGTTTGAGCAGTTTGACAAACGTGCTTTACATTTCTTTCCATCAACACTGACGAAGTTACATCTGAAGGAAAGCAGACTTATATATGGGCCGTATATTTTTCTTTTTAAAAACCTCACAAACCTTATCAGTCTTGACGTAAGCGGAAAACCCGGAAACAAGGAACTGCCAGTCCTGAGCGCAATGGATTTCTTACAAGACGACGAACCTTACTGTGTAACTAGCAAATCTGATGAATATGATGAAGTGGTCGATTTCATCTCAGATTCCAGTAACCAGCGCCTCGATCATGATGCGATGATCACTGTTCCTTTGCCCCCTCAACTTACAGGATTCACTTCGACGTACAATCAATTATCTATTGACATACATGCCTTTACATTTGGTAAGAATTCTTTGACATATGTTAATTTGTCTAGCAACCTCCTGTCATCCTGGATTGGGCCCGTTTATGGTCTGGAAAAACTGGAGGTACTTGATCTGTCCAATAACATTGCACGAAATCTATCCCCGTACTTTTTTCAAAACTTAACCGGCTTGAAAATGCTTAATGTATCACTCAATGGCCTTGGTCCTGTCATCTCAAGAGATAGCAAAGGACAGCTTTTTAGCACCCTGCACAACTTAGAAACACTGGACTTATCTCAAAATTATATCCAATATCTCAGGGAGAATACGTTCAACGGACTGGTGTCTTTGAGGAATCTGTGTCTTTCAGGAAACATTATTCACAGTTTTCCGAGCCATGTCACTCAGATGAAGAATCTGCAAACAGTTATTCTAACTAACAACCAGTTACGATGGCTGCCACGACAAACAAGACAAGAGTTCACTACTCTGGCAAAAAGCCGTAAGGTTAAGCTGTATTTGGAACTATACAAAAATCCTTTTGCATGTTCTTGTGCCAATCTAGACCTTTTCAACTGGATTCTTTCTTCTTCAAACATTGATTTTGGCAACTTAAGTAATTACTACTGCATCTATCCAACTGGTAAAACACAGTATTTGACTGATTTCTGTGGAATTTATGAACATTTGTACAGTTCTTGTTTCAACGTTCTTGGACTGTCACTTGGTACTCTCGCCGTTACTGTTTTTGTAACGTCCGGCATCATTGGTTCAATCGTGTACCGCTTCAGATGGAAAGCAAGATACTGGTTTTACGCAGCCAAGCTTCGATACAGTACACTGGTCGACGTGACTGCCAGGGATAGTTTTGAATTCGATGCTTTCATATCCCACGCAGATGAAGATTCACATTTCGTCTTGAATGAAATGATAGAAAATTTGGAGCAGGCCGCTCACTTAAAAGTTTGCATCCACCAAAGGGACTTTCTGGCGGGACGTCCAATAGCACAGAATATTGTAAATGCCGTTCAAACTAGCAGGAGAACGATGGTGGTCCTTTCTGAGAACTTCCTGTCAAGCAGCTGGTGCAAGTATGAACTAGAAATGGCTAACATGGAGGGGGTGACAACTGGAAGAGACGTGATACTTATTCTCATGTACAGCGAAGTCCAGATTGAGGACATTCCCCAAGAGATATCGTACCATATCAAGAACGATTCTTATGTAGAATATCCCCATGAAGGACCCAAAGATGTGTTTTGGAAATCTGTAATTGATGCTTTGAAGTCTTAAGTAGATTTGTAATCCCAACTCTTCTCCTAGTCCACTTTATTCGTCTGCTTTTTTCATTTAGCCTGTAATCCAAATAAAAGTTTGTCTTTGATTGAAGCTTAGTTGATTTCTGGTGTGTTGTCAACATATTTCATTAATACAAAACCCCAAAGATGAGGAAGTGAAACTCCGCGAGTGAGTAATAATATAGTAGAACTCGGCAATATCGCCACCATACGCCCACCGGTGTGCAAGCGGCACACAAGAGGAGTGATAGACACTGAAAGAAGTTGGATAGAAAGAACAGTGACGGCAAAAGTGTTTCCAATTTTGTCTGGTCTCTCACTGTTGACCTTTCCAGCTTGGGCCGCCCTACCAGTAGCTTAAGCTGTTGCTGGCACATATCAGTGGGTCCTCGAGACACACAAACCTCAAGGATTTACCTCAGAAACAAACAAAAACATTTCGAAGCACTTCGCCTTGCCTTGGCCAGATTTATCAACAAGGTAAAGCATAATTAATATTTCTCAAACCTGAGCACTTGCCTTGTGGGTAAAGGGATAACAGAAGCAAGTAGTATTTGGCAAAGACATATTGTGACAACACTGGAGTCGCATCATTGAGTTTATGAGCTGACTTCGCAAAGTGTACAATGATGGTCGCCAAAAACTCCGTTGTCACCAAAGCTTCTTGACCATCAATCTCTTAATGGAATCCTTTTGACAAGCCAGAGGGGCGTGGTCAGGATGACGTTTTAGATCAGAGGGGCATGGTCAGGATGAAGTTTAAGACCAGATAGGCCAGATGGACGTAGTCAGAATGAGGTTTCCTATCAGACAGAGGGACCAGAGGTACGTGATTAGGAAGAAGTTTTAGTCCAGACAGGGTAGAAGGGCGTGGTTAGGGTGACGTTTTAAACCAGACAGACCAGAGAGGCATGTTTAGGGAGAAACTGGAGACTGGTCCGGCAGGAAGGCGTGGCAAAAGAAAAGTTTTCGGCCGGACAGACCAGAGACATGGTTAGGGAGCAGCTGGAGACTGGTCCGGCAAGATAGGCGTGGTCAGGAAAAAGTTGTAGACCGGACAGGCCAGACGGGCGTGGTTAGGAAGTTGGTTGGAGACTGGTCAGACAGAGGGGCGTGGCAAGAGAACAGCTTTTGGCCAGACACGCGAAAGGGGCGTGGCTAGGAAGCAGTTGGAGACGAGTGGGGCCAGGGTGCGTGGTCGGGTTGATATTTTTTTCTTTAGTTACCAGACAAACATTCCACAATTGCAAGCGCAAAGTCAGGGATAAAACTGCGCATATGCAAATCTAAGGCTGACGAAAACGGGTACTGTTATGGCTTAACTGATCAGTTAACACTCCGCACACACACCAAAACTGCACTAAGTCCAGTACACAAGAAAAAAAAACTATTTCACACAGTGGTCAAAAGCGTTTCACTTGAAGGCTGTTCATAAAATATAGAGTACTCAAAACAAGTTAAGGGTCAAACCTGATAGAAGGATGAACTGAAGTAATCGATTTTGCTGTTTGCAGGATTGTCGGAAGTAGCCTTATGAGCATATATTTAAAAAGGGTTTTCATGCAATATTGTTGCTTCTGAAAATTTACCAATTGCCTTGAAGGTCAGGTGAAAATTTTATTCTGAAGTTCATTAAATTTAAGAATGTTCCTAAAAATCTCAAATTCATGATGCATCGTCACATGCAGCATTTGCACATGTTGTTCATGATTGCCACTTCAAACATACGCACATTAGTATGTGACATGACAGTGTGCCAACTTGCAATTGTTATCATGTCAATTTCGGATACACTGCTTCTTGGTAATAAAATACTGTTTACACTATATTTGATCCTTAACTTCTTTTGAGTAGTTTACATGTGTCAGAATATGTGTTACTCCTAGTTCTGGCATCAAGCACTTTGAAAAGCCAATACATCCAATGCAAACTTTGCAAAAATAGTAATCCTCTCCAGAAACGGTGAAATATATTCCAAGGTGAAAGCTGTGGCATGATCTCATTGCCTGTGATAGTAAGGTGTTCGAATCACTGATGGGTGAGTAGATTTGTGGGAACAAAATTAACAGATTTGTTTTCCTAAATTTTGCAATCATTTTTCTCATTTTGCAGCCCAATACTACGCAGAAATAAACTTGGTTTAGCGAAATTCGCCCGTTTAGTATTTTCGTAGTCCTAGAACTTCGAAAAGCTGATGCTTGTCATTGGACACTGACATCACAACTGGCCAAAATCTGTCCATGCCACATCCTTTCCGAAGACAGTGTCCGTTTGCCAGATCAAAGGTGTCGATGCCCTTTGCTCTGTTGCAGTACACTAGGAGGAAGAATATAAAAAAAACGAGCGAATTTCGCCAAACCAACCAATTTAATTTCTGTGGAATTTTGGACTGAAAAATCGGGAAAATGTTTCTAAAAATTAATTTAACATAATTTTCAAATTGTTTGTTCATGAAACGACTGACCAAATAGTGATTCCAACCGTTGTGTATACTACATTCCTCTTTACCGATAAAGGATCAAGGGTTACGTGAAGGGGTCGATGCTTCAAACAATTTAGGAGACTCTGCTTTAAAGATTATACACATCAGAGAGGGACTATTTGATTTCTTTTCGGGGGAGGGGGTGATGGAAAGGGGTAGTGAAAGAAGTTTGAAAATAAATAGCTTGCACGCAATTATGGAGAAAATAAATAGATAGAGTTAGGAGTAAAACACATGCAGATTGCAGAGTTCTGACTTTGAATTGTGATTTTAGTTACTTGGTCTTGATGTTTAGTCCTGTCACGCACCTGGTACAAAGTTCCTCTCACAGGGAAGAAATTACAGCCAACAAACGGAAAGAGCTGACCGTGTAAGACGTGTCCTTACTAAACTGGTTCAGTGAAAGCGACGACGATTCTGACGTCTGTCCATCTAAGGTAAGAGAAATAACGATTATAGCTTTCTTCCTTTCAACTGGGTTAAAACACTTATTCCACTATCTGACGATCTGACAAGGGGGGGCTTAACTAGAACATACCTTCTGAAACAATGAGGTTTATAATATACATACATGTATAAGTGTGGCACGTTATGTCACGTTTGTTGCTATGAGGTCATATGCAAATGACAAAAGGTGCCTTGGTTGGAATATATGGAAGCGTGGCAGGGTGAGTGGAGGGAGTAAAAATACTGTATGGCTCTGTTCAATGTGATCTCATAGGTGTCAATTCAAGCCTTCGGCGGCGGTTACAAATATGGGTTCGCCTGAACATAAATATGGCTGTGGGTGTATTACTTATATATCTCGGTTTGAATTTGTCTTGAAGCTCTGTACGTAACCTAGCATGCCACGATAATGCTGTCCAGTGACTAGTTATCAGTTGACCGCATTAACTTTGTGCTTATAGACCGAAATGGAGGACATTATTGTGGCTACTGTGTACAGATCAAAAAATAAAAAATGCAGCAGAGGAGGGTCTTGTGCACCTGGCACAGTCACTCTCCTAAGAAATCATAATCAGCTATTGTACCTTTACCCTCTACACGCAACCCAGACAGCGGATGGGAACTGGCTCCCAGGAAGCGCTGCCTGGTCGAACTCACCAAGAACCTTGCGCAAAATATGGAGACCTCCCCAACACAACAGAAGCCTTCTGCAATGCTAGGTATTTTATGTTATCCAACCACACCAAATATATCCATATACATAACCGTTTGTCAGTGCCGGAAAACGCGTAGAAATACGTGCTGTGTTTTCTGCATAATGCGATATGCTGTGAAGTGATTTCAAAATCAATGCACAGACTGCCAGAAAGGTTGTGCTCTCGGTGTTGAAACTCTGGACATTCCTGATCTGATTTCTCAGTTATTATTATTATTATTATTAGTATTAATAATATTAAAGCTAGAAAGCAAATATAAACCCGACACACATTTGCAGTTATTTCAGACAAACTCAGCATACAAGATATATTTAGACACTGTTCAAACGACAGTAAGCCTATTAACTTTATCACACATTTGAATTTTTTTATGACAATTTTGATTCATCTTGGAGCTGACAGACCGTGAACGTTATAAACAGGCCTTGTCGGTACTAATTAAAATAATGACTTGCCTCCATTGTCCATGCCAGACAGAAACTTGCAGTCACTGCGAACCAGTTCATCTCAGTAAACCTTTTGAAGAAAAGAAAATTGTGATGACTTCAGTATTTTGCACAGACAAGAATCAAGTAGAATTGAAACGTCCAGATTGCATCCCAGCACACCTGCAGACTATCAAAGGGTTAGAATAGTTTAGTTACCGTTTACCAACAGAACATGGTTGCTCTGATACAATATCTGGTGTCTCTCAATACGCCTCCAAAATAGAAAAAAACTAATGTCTATATCATTTGGGAGGGATTCAGGACTTCTTTAAAGGAGAGGCACAACATACACTGTAGTTTATAGACTATATAATTTTCCTGGTGGGGCCCACAGACACAATTGAGAAATTAACTTGCACATTGGGGCAATCGCAGCCCATTTCACAGGCTTCCATAATATATTGTGGGTTGCTCTGGGGCTGGCATACCAAAGGTGAACTGAAAGGGAGTGGGATGACGCGTACCCCCAGTGCGACCCGAGTCTGATCATATCAGTACACCTGTAAGGTAGCACAAATAGATTAAAAGAGAGAATACACCTTTGGAAAGAATAATATAGGATCGAATACTGAGTTCATTCTGCACCTGCAGATCAGAGCGGCAGTAGAAAACGGAATGAAATTCCATTTGCTAAGAATGGAATAGAATTGTGCAAAGTTGCATTATAAGAGTGAATACACCTTCGAACATATTACAATGAGTGGCAGTCATTTGGAAATATGATCCTCAGTTTAGGAAATTATGTCCCTTGCAAAATCATCGAAGCTTATTTAATGCTTGAACCCATACTGACAAAATATCTTATGGAAATAATCAATATATTCATTGCTAGACTCTCAAGAAGACCTCCTGCTGATGTCTCCGATGTTTACAAGCTTAGGCCTTGTGGAATGTGGTCCCCTGACGAACCTAGGGCATTGTGCTACTTTGAGTTCTAAGAAGTCAAGCAGTCAATTCAGATTTTCCTTTTTCCAGTTGGATTGTAGGAAGTCGTGACAATTCAAAGAAAATTAATCGAGTTTTAAGAATGTTTAATAAACTGCAATGTTCTGTGATAAATGTGTATAACTTTCCCAAAACATATTTTACATTGCTCGAACCATATGTTTCAAACATCACGCGGAAAATTGATATAATTATAACACATTCTACACATACATGTATATGTCTACATGTTTTTAACGTCCTCGTCACATTGGCATATGTTCCTCCTTGTTGTGGATAAACACTGCATCAATAGGAGATACTGAGAGAAAGTTTAGTTACCGTTTACCAACAGAACATGGTTGCTCTGACTAACTCCATTTTGTTTACATTCCAAAAGCTTGATTTCGAAAGTGAATGTATACAAAATACGAAAACGATTGCATCAGTTATATTGGCTAAACAAATGTTAGTCTATTTACGTATTTTGGATTTCTCTGTGGTTCCTTGTTTTTCGAAAGAATGGTGATTTGGAAGCACATTCGAAAATTGTCACCATCAACAAGAAGGTAGAGAATACTTACTTGTTTGATGAAATACTCGGAGAAAAAGGTAGGTTTGTCCAATAACGTACGAGTTCTGATTCGTTATGAGACGGTCAATTAGCCGGCACACATTGCCAGCTGATCTAAAGATCGAAAACGCAGATAAGTGTACAGTAATAGGTTGCCTGGAAATATAGGATCCGTTAATTACTTGGCAAATACAAGTTGGCCAATCTCCCAGATGTAAACGCGTTCATTGTATATACCTAAAAGCCTACCAGTCAAAAGGCGGATGGGTGGGGGATGGGTTGGGAGAAGGCTATTGAGCTTGCCGTTTTGTGCAATCACGGGATTCGCTCCCAAAAGTAGAGACCACAGGCGAGAACGAGGTGCTCGGGCACCTCTTCTTTCAGCACAGTACAACTATTCGCTCTGACATATACGTTAGGATGCACCGAATCAACTTTATTGCACAAAACCCTCTGCCCCCTCATGCAACTCACCACCACGTACATGTGGACCTAGCGGAGCCGCCTCCGCCCAATGCAACTATAGCCTCCCTCCACCCTGCAAGAAATCTGAGATCCGTTTCTACTGGACTCACGCACACGCAACAATAAGTGAGCTAAGGATCTCCAACTCAACCATTGCAAATCTTAACCAACACTGTCTGGGCCTCCAGTGAGGAAATCGTACTAGACTACTTTATCATTCTTGTGTGGAGAGCAAACTGTCCACGGCCGTTGCTATAACGGCTGATTATCTATTAATAAATCTGTAAAATCTTTAGCACACATTCTACTATGGTAAGGAATGCAAAGATAAACGAGAGTCAAGTTTGTTGAGGCGTGTTTTGTAATAATTGATGTGTTTTGCAAAACTGACGCTGTAATAAAAATTAACCTGAACATTTTGTAATACGAAACGTGACGTGATGCGAATTTAAACAACTTGACGTGATTTGTAACAAGGGGTGTCGACGTGATGTGTAATTAAAACAACTTGGCGTGATTTGTAACATGGGGTGCACGTGTCGAAGTGATTTGTAGTAACATGAAAGATACGATTCTGGGATTATATGAATAAGATAAGCACTGTCAGAGTTAACATCTGAAATGTTGATGATCAATATTAAATTATGTTTAGCGACAAAATGTTTGCATGGAAAACACAATTTTAACAAGGACTGTCAAAACAGAAGTGATGGGCTTCATGCCTTACATCTGTTATCATACGTTAACCCGTACATGTATTTCAACGATTAATTAATTCATCGATCGATCCATCAATGAATCTCGATTGATTGATAGATTGATCGATCGATGCATCAATGGGTTGACTGATCAAGGAATCGATTCATTCGTTGATCTGTTGATTAGTTGAGCTATTCTGGATTGATAGATCGAACGATCGATCGAATATGGATTTGATTGAATAAGGAAACACATGTTGGCAACTGCTGCGGTGGCTTAATTTGCTATATTATGTAGGCATCAAAAGGCTCAACGGTTTTTATGAGTACGATTTTCTTGCAAATAATAGATCAGAGAATTGATCGATGAACTTGATATGTTCTGTTAAAAATGTTGTTTTGGGTAAATTTGTTTTTGCATGGTTCTGCATGATGCTACATGGTGCTACATGGTGCTACATGGTTCTGCCTGGTGCTACATGGTTCTGCATGGTGCTGATTGGTGCTACATGGTTCTGCATGGTGCTACATGGTTCTGCATCGCTGTGCGGTTCTGCATGATGCTACATGGTTCTGCATGATGCTACATGGTTCTGCATGGTTCTGCATGATGCTACATGGTTCTGCATGGTGCTACATGGTTCTGCATGGTTCTGCATGGTGCTACATGGTTCTGCATGGTTCTGCATGGTGGTACATGGTTCTGTATGGTTCTGCATGGTGGTACATGGTTCTGCAAGGTTGTTCATGGTGGTACATGGTTCTGCATGTGGTACATGCTTCTGCCTGGTGCTACATGGTTCTGCATGATGCTACATGGTTCTGCATGATGCTACATGGTTCTGCATGGTGATACATGGTTCTGCATGATGCTACATGGTGCTACATGGTTCTGCATGGTGCTACATGGTTCTGCATGGTGCTACATTGTTCTGCATGGTTCTGCATGATGCTAAATGGTGCTTCATGGTTTTGCATGGTTCTGCATGGTGCTACATGGTTCTGCATGGTGCTACATGGTTCTGCTTGGTTCTACATGGTGCTACATGGTTCTGCATCGTGGTGCTGTTCTGCATTGTGCTACATGGTTCTGCATGATTCTGCATGATGCTACATTGTGGTACATGGTTCTGCATGGTGCTACATAGTGCTACATGGTGCTGCACGGTGCTACATGGTTCTGCAAGGTGCTACAGGGTGCTACATGGTGCTGCATGGTGCTACATGGTTCTGCATGGTGCTACATGGTTCTGCAAGGTTCTGCATGGAGCTGCATGATTCTGCATGATGCTACATTGTGCTACAGGGTGCTACATGGTGCTGCATGGTGCTACATGGTTCTGCATGGTTCTGCAAGAAACTAGGGATAAGTGTAACACGAGTCTAAATTCGCTATCGGCAACTTGTCGGTCATATTGAAGTGTTTGTCGAAATTAAAAGAAATAGTGTGGAAAAGCATGAAATCTTACCGACGAAGATCAGTTTGTTATCCAATCAGGAGCTTTGGATGTACTGCTTTATACCAATGGGGATTGGACTGTTTTTGGGATTTGATCAGCAGATACAGTGTATAAAACTAAAGGTTTGAGTTGCAATGTCGCGTACCTCATTCAAACACAATATTTGAATTAGGATCGATCCAAACTATTGAACTGACCTACATTTGCTAGTTTCAACCATAAAGTCTTACCACAGAAGGAATAAGCAATCTTTGGACTCTTATGGACACTCTTTAACAAGTACATGTACTATTTAAGCTTTTAGGAGCTGAACCAGAATGAAGAACGAAACACAGACCATGTATTCCAAAGGTAAATCACTAGACTGTTTGAAGGTCACCATGATCTTGAGAGTATGGCACTACCTTGCCACTCTTAAAACATGCAGTCTATATGCTAT
>JAUELE010105237.1:0-14689 GCA_031471655.1 Diodora aspera
TTACTCAAGAGGGTTTTGTTTTAGCATGTTAACTATGCAAGATATATTTACTCAAGAGGGTTTTGTTTTAGCATGTTGACTATGCAAGATATATTTACTCAAGAGGGTGTTGTTTCAGCATGTTAACTATGCAAGAGATATTTACTCAATAGGGTTTTGTTTCAGCATGTTGACTATGCAAGATATATTTACTCAAGAGGGTTTTGTTTTAGCATGTTAACAAGCAAGAGATATTTACTCAAGAGGGTTTTGTTTTAGCATGTTAACTGTGCAAGATATATTTACTCAAGAGGGTTTTGTTTCAGCATGTTAACTATGCAAGAGATATTTACTCAAGAGGGTTTTGTTTTAGCATGTTGGCTATGCAAGAGATATTTACTCAAGAGGGTGTTGTTTCAGCATGTTGACTATGCAAGATATATTTACTCAAGAGGGTGTTGTTTCAGCATGATTTCAATAATTGTTTGAGCATTGTTTCAATAAATTCCACGAAGGTAGAAACGTTTGTAGTGAACAGTGACACAAAAGGTTGAACAAGTTGGAAAAGAGCTGCACTTATTTTTTTCAGGTCGTTTCTTTTTGGCATCAGTATACATTCCGATTTACATCCCTTTCCATCAAACTTTCAGTGGTATGCAGCAACATCACTGAAATGCGCTTATTTCAGAAGTTCTTATACTTACTTGAGTTTTGCTAAACATACACTATGCAAATGTCCGAAAGAAATGCTACAAATAGAACAAATATGCAATCTCTTTTCCAAGCCCATGAGTTTTTGGGCCGCTGTTCATCAAACGCTTATACTGACACAGTTTCTCATTCTACGCCAAAACAACGCTAGATTTTCAATACATATCTATTGCATGTGGAACATACACTTGTGTTTCCTCGATCGTATTGCAAAGTCTTGATATCGTTTCTTTGCGACATCAGTTTCTCTAACATGTTATTTGAAACAGAAACACAATTCACATTTGCTATCCAACTGGACATTGTCAGCACGATATCAGAGTATCTGTCATCACTGACCCTTTAGGACCCTGTTCCACAAAACAAGCTCAGGGCTACTTTGATCTTGAATTCTCAAGATAAAGCTTTTTAATCAGATCTCCAACAGTCACTCCGTTTTACAAAGTGACGTTAAAGCACTTACAAGTCCGAAAACTGACCCCAAATTGTTTTGTTGAACAGGAATACTACGTGGGTACACTGATGTAGAATTGGCAGATTGACAAAGATCATTTTGAAGAACAGTGAGATCGTTTTAGGAACAGCAAGATCGTTATCGGAACAGAGAGATCGATTGGTGGCATGGGAGATCGTTTTGTGGAAGAGGGAGATCGTTTTGTGGAAGAGAGATCGTTTTGTGGAAGAGGGAGATCGTTTTGTGAAAGAGAACCCTGGAGGTTATAACGACTTACCAGCGGAGCGGAGTAGTTCCCTGTGTCTTTGCGATCATATAACAACACAGACACGTAGCAGTTCATAAGGGACATGTCACTGACGTGAAACATCCACTGTGTCGTCGTGCCCGTCGCTAGTTCAAGTTGACAGTCATCGGTATAGCTGTACATGCCACGCCCAGTGACCTCTGCCCCCAATACTCCGGTTAGGTACTGATTACAATCTGGTCCTGGCAGAGTAACTGAAATGAAAGTTATTGTAAAATTTAACTTGATTAAATATGACTGAATTGTAATTGTCATAACGTCAGGCCTTCGTAGAGGTACTGAACTATAGGTTAAGTAAAACGTTAACCTTATTAGGTCATTGACAATTTTGGGATCATAATATTAGGTTAATGCAGAGTTACTGAAATATAGGCTATTGTAAAATGTAACCCTATTACATGTACGTCATTGAAACGTTAGGTGTCATAGCGTCAGGTGGATGCAGTGTGATGAAATATTTAAGTGAAATAAGTGAAATATATGAGCATTTGAAAGTTAACTGGATACATTTAAAGGTAGATAAATGTTCTGCCTTATAAAAGGGAAGCGCAGTAACACGTTTTCATTAAAACACTTCTCTCAGAAGCGTCAGGTTCGAAACACATAAAAGGGCAGACAATATAATAAAAATATAATTTATTTTAAATTTCATAGGTCTAAAATTTAAATGTTTTATTTTATGGAATACAGTTTACCAAATACCTGTGTTATCACTGACTTGCTTGAAACGTGCTTTGTGAATTTACAGTCAACTGCATTATTTTGATACTCGATTTTCGGTATTTGCAAATTTGTTGCTATTTAAGACAGTCTTGTATTTGCACGCGCCTCTTGATCACTTGATCTATACTGATGGAAAGAACACGAGGGATCACATATTAATTGTGTCGTCACAGTTGTAATGGTTGATCCAGAGCATGAACAAACGATGCCAGCAGGTGACCAGGGTCTGTGGTGGTTACACTTTCTACTGATATACATGTACCAGTGGCTCTGTGGTGGTTACACTTTCTACTGATATACATGTACCAGTAGCTCTGTCTAATTCATGTGTATTATAAGTGGTATTGTGCTCCTGGTGATGAAGGTTATTTGATACACATTTGAGTGATCCCTTATTCTTTTCGTTAGTCTATTTTGGAATAAATAGTTTCACTGAGTACCGGTTACTTGTGAACCTAAAATGGATTGTGGCCACCAACGTGACTGGGATACCCTATATATTATTATTAAGTTATTTATGTATGAGCTGATATTCGGCATGTCGACTCGTGTGGGACAGGTAACGGATAGACTTGTCAAAATGGTATTTAACCACAATGAAACGCTACATACATAAAGAACTCAATGGATCGATTCGACAAGTCGAACCGTGTGAGGTATCCTGAAGTCAAGTCATGACTGGGAAAGTGGAATAGATCTGTGGAGGCAAGGTAGCCGTGAGTAACAGGCGGTGGACTTGCGATCCCACGATGCTTAGGTCCCGGGTTCGCTCCTAGCTAGCGGCGCGTAGTGTTGTACCCTTAAACAAGGTACTTAACTCCGCTTGTCCCAGTCGGCCCAGCTGAAAAAGGGTATTGGCGCCGCACTCCGGTGAAAACCACCCGTAAGGAAACACAAGGAATGTATTGTATATACAGTGTAGGCCTGCACTGAACACGGTGTATCTGGAGCTACGGAAGCGGGGGTGAGTGTGTGGGGGCGGGGGCGGATATGGCTCAAGATCCCCATTTTAATGTGTGTTTTCTCTAAGATTTTCTGTCTTTTCAGCTGTGTAATGGCCGTTGTCCCTGGGCCCCTCTCTTGAACAGCTTTCTCCACCCGCGCGTGTAGACTGACGAGACAGATTCTGTAGCACGCGAAACCCTTAAAGAACGAAACCTTGCTCAGGGAGCGACCATTTTAAGGTGGGGGATATTTAAAAAGTAAATAGTTTGCAGACAATTTTGGAGAAACTAAATTGATTGCATGAGCCAAGAGTTAAAAATAAATAGATAGAGAGATGTATTCAGTATATAAGGCCATGAAGTCAACAGTAAACCATATGTACAAAAACAAAGCTTTAAAAAATGAGTTGCAGGAAATATTTAAACAATAAATAGTTTGCACACATATGTACATTTATATTTATTTTTCAGATTTTTTTTATAATTATGACATGTATTATTAAATGTTTTTGCCCGGCTCCGACCCCAATTTTGAAGTGCACTAAAGCCTGGCAATTATCTGACATTATTTAGGAAAGTTGCAAAGTTCAATCTAATCCAAAGGAATCCAGGAAAATGCGTTTCAGATCTTTTGTGAATTAGAAACAATTATATAGGAGGATGCCCCGGACTTTTAATTCACACCAGGACTTCAGAACTGTAGTATTGGTTGGGTTTTGTCATGAAAGCGGACGCGCAGGTGAGATGGGGAGGGACTCATTTTTTACTAGATAAAAGCTGACACCTCCTCCAGGTCTTTCACAAGAATTCGCTCTATTTCTACAGCACTCTTCACTCTTCCAAATTAAGCTTTTGGCACCCCTCTCACAAAACCCCGGATCCGCCCCTCCCCTGCCCCTCACCTCACCGTTTGATACAATTTATATTCCTGTAATTACATTAAATATCAAACGTAATATTTAAAAAATAATAGTTTGTCGGCAATTATGTAAGAAAAAATAGATTGTTTCAAATTATGAAATACAAAATAGTTTGCAAGATAAACATTCCCCCTTAAATATGATAAGATACGTGAGATATAATATGCTATGACACGTGAGATATGATATGATACATGAGATATGATTATGATGTGATACATGAGATATGATATGATGTGATACATGAGATATGATATGATATGAAATATGATATATATATGATATAATATTATACATGAGATATGATATGATATGATATGATATGATACATTAGATATGATATGATATGATATGATACATGAGATATGATATGATATGATACTCATGCTTATTATTATTGTCACTCCGATATTATAGAACAAGAGCGTTTTAAGGAGTGATGAAATACAGATAACAATTTCTTAGTTTTTTCCAAAATATCTTGTAAATCAAGGAAGAACAATATCAGGTACAATTCTAATAATTCAAAGATCCATGAAGGTTCATCATCATGTCATGGGCATAACACTTTTAACATGACGGAACTTCATATGGGGGTGACAGTAATAACCACTTGCATATTCTCATGTTATAACGTGTCAGTTGCTATTTGTGATGTATATATATTCACTGTATTATACATGTATTATATTTTATTATGTAGCTGTAAGGTACATAATGGAATCGTTGTATTGTGTACAACCTATAATTTACGTACAAAGTAAAACATAGTTCGTATACTATTAGATGTACATATAATGCTACAGTTACAACATTTATTATGCATGCTGTTTATAGTATGTAAAGTATAGGATATATGTATGTACTGATGATGTAGTAAACTATTTAATTATATATTGACAGCTGCGCAGGTGCTTCTCACAAACGTGCTACCAAAGCGCACGGGATTCATGCGCAAACGAGGCAAGAAAGAACGGTTGTTGGAAAGGTTCAGATTTGTGAAGCCTCTCTTCTCGAACTTGTTGAGATGTAAGTTTACAGTTTATAGATTTAAGAATAAATGTAAATTATACTCCTGATTATAATTTGAAGCGTAGAGAAAATTTCTCATCGTGAACAAATGTATCTTTGAAGATGTGACATGAAAGAGCCACTTATATGCACTTATATGCACTGACATGTGAGCGATACAATCATATCACTTCCGGTTTCGGTAAGATGTTCCGGAAGTAAAATCATAATTAGGACAGGACTGTATGTGATTAACAATAGCTCGCTAAAGAAACAAGGATTGCCAATAACACTCTTTGAATTTTGAAAAATCAACGATCAAAATGATACAATCTCAGCTCATTTCACAAGTTAATTTGTTTTCCTTTGGGGGGGGGGGGGGATTTTGTACTAACATAACCAAACAAATTAAGAGGGTCAGTGCCTCTTCCACCCTCACCCCGACCCCAACTAGATCCAGGCCTGTCACTGACTATTGTCGACAAATATGCCAAACTTTGGAAAGCAGACTTAGTTGCGTCCCTTAATAAGCGTACCAAGGAAAGACAATTAGTCCAAGGAACAATATACAAAAATGCCCTGGGGTACCAGACGGATATCGCAATGAAGGTATATTTTACTTGAACTTCCAGCAAAGAGTTCGCAAACGTTCTATTCTCTGTAAGCATATACAATTATCCTCGATCATCATCTGCATCACCATTTCCTGATATCTGATGTGATTAATGCGTTTATATATCTGTATACCAGGGCGCCAAAGGTTTGTCATCTTGTCGCAAGGCTGTGTGTACTGCTATATTAGCGAGACGGGGAACGAACCGAAGCAGGCGTTTTCATTGCAGGGATATAACAAGTGAGTTTTGTGTTGAGCGTGAGTCTAGTCTGAGTGTGGGTCAGTGTGAGTAAGGATGAGTGCGTCAGTGAGACATTTACGCAGGACAGCCATTGATTCTGTGAGTTAGTTAACTTGAGTGAGAGTGGGCTGAACACCTACCTTTTTCTTTTCATTAGAGATCGCTCTAAACGCATCTCCAACCATATAAATACAGGAATCTTAGAGTTCCCGGGACCGGTGCGTCCCTTGGACCTTGCTTGATGACTTTGGATCGTAGCCCCCTGAGTTCAAGCAAGGAAACGTAGTCTTCCTATGTGATTCTGCTTATTGCTAGGTCTGCCTAAGGCAAATCTAGTGTAGGAATTTACTAGAGTCGCAAAAATCCCACCCCCTCACTGTCCACCTCTCTCTCTTTTTACATATTATACGGTCTTGCCAATCTTCTAAAATCTCTCTGAAATCAACCCACCATCACCATCAACGAATACGGTTCCTGTACCAACGCTCAGATATACATGTGATTCTTCTATGTTTAACCCCGTGGGGTTCCAGGGGTATCGCTCTAACACCAGAAATCGGACCCCAGTATCCTCATGCTTGCCGTAAGAGCCGTCTAAAATGAGGATCTTTTGCTTTCTCTTTCTTACTATCGATCTTGTGCTGTCCTTTTTCTTGATGTGCCTCTTGCACTATGGCTGAAATATTGCCCCCTGCAATGTAAAAATCCACTTCACTCACTCTGTTTGCTTTTAATGGAATGGCTGTACACCTTGGTCGGTTGAGCGTCCTGACCAAAAGTTCATAGATTCAATTCCTGCAGCATCGTCGTGCTGTGGCTGAAATATATTGCTCACAGCGATGTTAAACATCATTTCACTCACAATTCCCGCAGTAGGAGGCTTGTCAGTACCAGCCATAGCTCGCAGGTTTCACTGCATCAGAATTATCCAGCTCCCAACTGGTCATGCAGACTTTCGTCATGCACTCGACTGTCCAGATCGTCCCGTTTCAAACAAAAACCTATTTTGCTTATTCCATTTTCAGTACGAGCTGAAGGAACTGAAGGAGCAGTTGAGCATGTTTGAGTCTGCGTCCTGTCTCGGGGTGTTCACCAGCACCAAGACCCACACTGGTCTAGCAGATGACTCCATGTCAGATCTCGGGATCAAGAAGACACTCGACTTCAGCACACCAGGCTCCAGCAAGTATCAACTTCGGTAAGGACACAATATTACAGGGTTCGTACAAAGTTCTGGAAATTAAACATTCTGTAAAAGTTTCCTGGAAATCCTGAAAAATGGAGAAAAAGCCCTAGAAATGCAAAATCTTAAGTGAAAAAATAAAAAAAATAATTTCCTTGAGATACTCTTGTATTTGTTTCTCCAGACTGCAGGGTCAATGTTAGGTAAAATGGAATAAATAATGAGTTTTCCCAAGTCTGGTACAGCATAAACAATTATGTACATGATGTATATATGTTGTACATCTTTGAATCAGGGCTGGAAAAATCGTGGGAAACGGTCTTGAAAAGTCCTGGAAAATGATCGCCTCAGTGTTGTACGAACCCTGATATTAGTCGTCTCTATACCTGTATATTTTAGGGGATCCACTTTAACTCCACCACTTAAAAATTGTAAGGGTCCATATTTATACATGTACTAGTATTAGCAATACAGTCGAACCTCATTAATCCGAGGGCGATGGATGGGCCAGCAATCTGGGAGCCTTGGCGGTTGTGGTTTGATTCCCGCTTGTTCCCCTCTCTTTCAGCCCGGAGAGACAGGAGTCCCGTGATGTTGGTGAGACCATGCTGATGTGACTGAAATAGTACCGATAACCACGTAAAACCCAAATTCACTCACTCACTCAAGCATTAATCCAAACCTTTTTGTTTTTTATTAATTGACAATAACAAGCAGAGCACAACGTTAGCAATCTTTTTTTTTCCAAGAAGTTAGTCTTTTGAGTATATGCAGTCGACATTTGACAATAGAATGGCTGGGCTTCTAAATGCTTCATGTCTTGTGTCGTGGCTAGTTCTGAGTTATAAAAGTTGATGTCTGTTTAGATTTGAAGGTAGTCAAGCCTCAACAGATCTCATCACAAGCCTCAAGGCCGAATTGGAGAGATGTCTCACCAGTAACAGGCAGAAAAGGTCACAGGTCAACAAGCTGCAAGAAGAGGTCAAGGACTTTAAGAAAGAGGTCAAGGCTGTGAAGGAAGATAACTCTAGACTGGAGAAGATGACAGGAGAACAAAAGGTATGATTATTGTTATTTGGAAAAAGTTAAATGATGGTAATAATATTTTGTAATATCTAGAGCTTCTGGAGCTTCTGTCAGTGTATTCTTTTGAAAAAATGGAGCCTTTCCCCCCAAAAAGGGGCCTTCTGTTAAAACGTGACATTTATTTAAAACTGCATTTTTTTCCCCCCAGGTATACGTCTTGGAAATCTTAAATTCTTCGGCTGATTCTTTGACAGTTGAATCGGCAGACACAGTTTCATTAACGCCTTACGGAGGCACGTGATTCAATCGTACTTTCATGATTAGGGGACATATCGAGCTGAAGTTGTGTACGATCATTCTGACGAACTTGGTTGGCGAAAAAATGCAGCAATGTTTTCTTCCGCTTTTCTACGTGAAGCAGCCGACATTTTTATCGTCAATGACTTTCACTGGTAGCCAATGAAAAATTATGTATTAAGCGCGAAGGGAAGGAGTTAAAGGAATTGTCCAATCACTGCAGCCGTAACATATTGCGTTAGGTAAATTGCTGCAACAGCGACATTGGGATTGGCTCACAGCGCTAAAATGGAAACGCACTGTAGAGTATTATACGTCCTGGCGGCGCAACTAATTTAGGTATATGCTTGATTTTCTAAAAACTTGCGTGAAAAGCACAAGAACTCAGCCTGGAATGAACACTGCTTGTTGGTTGGTTGATTGCTGCACCCATGAAGCTCAGAGATGGGAACTAAAACTGGCCAAAGTGGGCATATGGCCGAGTGCAACTTCACCTCATCACCTCGTCTCTGAGACGCTGCCAATGTCAGCGGTGTCACCTTGGGCAAGTGGCTTTACTCGTTAATTGCCTCAGTCCACCCAGCTGAAACTGAGTACTGGTCCTCCATCAGGAGTGTTGCTGACCTTCTAGCACCTAGTGGCTGCTTGGGTTGCGCCAGGGAACCGAGCGCTTTGATCAAGCTATATATAAGCCTGGAATCAAGACTTAGAATCACTTGCTCTCTGGGGATTTGCAAAATATGTTTTTTGGGGGGAGTCAGCAGTTTTTCAGCCATATGCCCACTTTCGCCAGTTACGTACAACAGGAAAGCCTGCATCACCAGTGGGGAGTTGGATGATTTTTGATGAAACCAGAGATGCCAACCGTTACGAAAAAAATCGTATTTGTTACGAATTTGGGGGTGAAAATACGACGTTACGATCGTAAAGTCAATATCTACGATTGTTAATTAAGATTTTTTTTATTTTTTTTTTACAACCTCAATATCGTGAATATATCGTGAAACATCATTGATGCAATACTAGGCTATTTGACACTGATAGAAAAATACTCACAAAGTTATTCCGAATGCCAATCCGTTTTCGTTAACTGGTTTCGGTAGCAGTCGTCATGCTGTTTCAATGTTGATCCGCTTTCTAGGTCAAGCAGGTCACGCATGAAATGAGACAAAATAGTATGACATATTAAAATAACTGTGATGAGAGTCTGTTACTTTTTTTTTCTCCAAAATACTATTTTTCTTTGAGAAGAATACTATTTGGAGCAAAATGGGGTTGGCATCTCTGTGGATGGTGCAGTAGTTAGTGGGTCGGCCCAATAATCTGCCAGTCGTGGCGGTTGTGATTCAAATCCCGCCAGGACACTTTTCATTTGGCCTGGAGAGATAGGAGCCCTGACTTTGACGTGATGTTGGTGAAAGATGGTGATGTGGCTGAAAGATTGCCAAAAACCATGTAAAACAATAAATTACTTGCTAACTCGAGCTGCCCCCACCTTCCATGTACCCCCCTTCATGCTGTCCCTTCCCTCCACACAGTCCCCTACCCGCATCTGACAGTGCCACTGGGTGAACATGATGACCAGCATTCTGTAATTAAAGAGCTGTATGTCTTTTATTGCATGGACAAGCTCCATTACAATTGAAGCAATCTGCCTTGCTTCAGAAGTTGTATTAATCAAGGTCCAAGATCAGTTGTTTATTATGACCACACATAAGGTGCATTAATTTGGTATCACGAGTGAGAATCACACCTCGGTTTCATTTGATGCTGGATTCACACCTTGTTTCTGTCTGTTCAGAGACTTATTCGACTGGGACAAAATGCCAGCATCAAATATCCTAGAGTCCTTTTCGGAGTGAAGTTCAGTGTTGGACGGAAAATATCTCTTGTAAGGCATGCTTTCAGTGGAGGACAGGTCAATGCTTGAAACAAACTGGTGATCTGAAGTGAAATCACTGTTGGAGGGAAAGTTCTGATACGGGACATCACATGCCTCTTCATTGTCATCTTTCCTGTGTAAAATAGAATATACTCTAATTCAGGGGTTCTCAACCTGGGAGGGGAAGGAGGGAGGTCAAGGGTTTAGGGGACTTGAACGGCAGGGGCTCTCAAACTGGGAGGGGAAGGGGGCAGGTCAAGGGTTTAGGGGACTTGGAGGGTGGCTGATATCCACTTGATTTGGAATGTGCCTTTCAAAGCCAATCTGACAATCTCAGGCCTTCCAGAAGATGGGGCGGCGGTGTAGCTCAATCGATAGAGTGTCGGCCTTCTGACCGAAAGGTCTGGGGCTCGATTCCTGTGGTAGGGGGCTCGGCACATTTCTCTGCAGTAGTCACTATTTCTACAGGCAGTGACTATGTGGTGCAATGTCACATTGTGATATCAACATTGGTTCGTCAGCACCAGCTGCAGCTCGCAGGTTTCACCGCATCATTGCATCCAGCTCCAAACTGGTGATGTGGGCTTTCTTCCTGCACTAAACTGAAGAAAGTGGGCATATGCCTGCAAAGTTGCCGAGTCCCACTATAAATCAATTTCACCTCATGATCACCTTCCAGAAAATTGTTATTAAGATAAGACCCACTAAAGGGCATGAGCCCTGTCACATCCAAGCCACAAAGCAATAGATCAGAATAGTTAGCTCATTGATTAGTGTGAGAGAAAGTGGTTTACATATATTGTCAACAATAGGCCATGAAGATAAGAAAAGGTCCTGCAAGGATGACATCAACAGCGGGCTTGTATCTGCCAGGGGACCCTGGGGAACTGGGAATGGCTTGCAGTCAGACATCTTGGAAAGTAGAAGGCCTCGTAAGTGTAACTTTTGTGCCCAATCCTTTTGACTTTTGTCAATAAAATAAAGTTAAACAGGGAGAATAACATTCTGATATATGATGAAGAGGATGCGTGGATCAAAAGGTTTTCGAGAACTGCTCCTCTACTTAGTTTCTTTGTTGGTTTCAATTTTTTCTTGGTTTTTCGTGACAAAAAGTTTAGTGATACATAACTGCACATCATGTTTCTGAATAAAAAGGGGGCGCACACTCAATCACATAGTCATCACAATCACACTACTGCCCCACTCCCTTACACACACACACAGCCACACGAAGTACAAAAGCACTGAATTGCCACCACATACCTGCCAAACGTCTTGGCGTCACTGATCGACTCCGGCAGTTTCCTGCCAAGAGTCTCTGGCAAGTGGAGGGCGAGAAGTCCAGCAATAATACTGAGCACTCCAAACACCACCAGCGGAAGCGCCTTGCTGAAATCCCCCTGGATCTTTGTACCCTAAAAACAGAGTCACTCAGTAAAAAACTGTGGCACGGGATGGCGCAGTGGTTAGTACATCGGCCCAACAATCTGCCAGCCTTGGCGGTTGTGGTTCGAGTCACCTCTCGCTCAGCCCTGAGAGACAGGAGCCCTGACGCACCGACGTGATGTTCGCGAGACTGTGGTGATGTGGCTGAAACTTGTCGAAAACCACGAGAACCTCAAAAATCACTCACTCAGTAAATAACCAACATCAAGGATCTCCTCAGTTAAATATAGAAGTCAAAGAACTGGCACAGATCTACATAAGAACAAGTTGCAATTCGAATGTATGGAAGAGTTACTACATCTTATTATCCTTTTGTCAACAACATCTGATCATCATTGTTACAGATATATATCCGTTTACATCTACTATCTACGTATACATCTAACACTGGTGTAAAATCTGACGAAGTAACTGAGTTCAGATGATGCTTATGTTGCAAGGGCAATATGTTAGGCATAACACCACAGGGTGTCCTAGTAACACTGCGTGAAGAGATAGTTCATACAAGAGATCTATAGAGAGAACAAAGGGAAAGCAAAAGATCTCAATTTTTGTCGCCGTGTACAACTAGTTTTCGGTTACTGGGGTCCTAGCCTTTCTAAGTAACTTTACATCAGTCACAGGATATATATATACATTAGGCATAGCGTTTAAACAAATATGTTTTCAGCCATCTCTTAAAAGTCAAAACTGATCCAGCCCGTTTGCCATTAACCGGAAGAGAGTTCCACAGCATAGCACCACAGTGTTCAATAGAACGGGCTCCAGAAACAGACAGAGGAAAGGTTTTAACAAAAGTAGTTAGTGAGCCGAATGGACCCAGGACCAATGGGCTCAGTCCGAAAAGACGCTGACCCGTCCCAAGAAGTCCCGCTTGTATTTACAGTTACATTTCTGACAATGTTAGAATTTCAGAGCTTGGGATGTAAGAAAAGTAAACTGGTTTTTTAAAAGCTGATTACACTGCCCATTCTTACCAGCTCGGCAATGTAGGGGGACGCGATGCCCCCGATCCTGGCGGAGAACGAACTGAGCCCCATGGCGGAGTTTCTGACCACGGTGGGGAAGAGCTCTGCCGAGAACACGTAGATGATAGCGAATGCTGCTGACGCTCCCAGCTTCCCTATCATTGCCAGCGTGATGGTGATCCAGTTCACAGCTACAGGTAAAGCAAAATGTATTATCTCAATACATGTATTGTCATCCACAAAGAGCCTGGGACCAACACTGCCTCATCCTCGAAATCCAGGCTATGATTAACTACTGTCCCCATCCGTTATATATTAGTTATTTATAGCCTGGATTTTGAGGATGACACTGCTTGAACTAAACTTAATGTAGTCGGGATGCAGTGGTTTACATATTGGTAAAAATAAAAGGTAATTTTAGAATCTTGTTTATGGTATTTCCAAGTCTGTGAAATCTGCCAGTGGCAAAATCCTTTTCCAGGCATATTGAGCAGATTCAAGCCAACCGCTGTACACACAAAGAACGTCATATCCATTCTTACAGACTGGGAATGCAGTACCGACAATTATAAATAGCTGAAAGCAGTCCACCTTCCATTAAAAACGATTTTCTGAAAAGATTGATCTTCTGCGTACAGCATTTAGCAAAATGTTCACTTTTAACAATCTAAAGTGCATGATATGAGACGGCATATGTTTGTATTGTATGTACAGTACTGTACGCAAGTACACTTACATGAGTCCCCAAATATGACTGGGAATATCGACAACAGGCAGGCTATTCCGCCCAGCAACATGCTGGAGCAATGCAGGACCTTCCGCCCAACCCTGTCCAGCAGCAAAATACACAGGACGTAGGACACCGCCTCTACAATGTTGGCGATGGTGAAGTTAACATAGATGTCGCCGCCAAGGTTGCCCACGTTCAAGCCCAGTCCATAGTACACCATGCTGACCACGCACCTGTTGGTAACAGTAAAGCTTTAATATCAGTATTCACAAATTTTGTTGTTCACTGATTCTATAAAGAGTTTATATCGCTTAAAAGAGTGTTATAACCATAATATATTATGTCCTATTTGCCTAGGGGTATTTATCATACACAGTTGCCGGTATAGGTTTTACCTGCATTACAACATATACGGAAACATTTCTACAAGCTCGCTGATGCCATCTGTGAACAGGGACATAGCATTTTGAACTGTGGGAGTTGAGATTTGGCGATATATGTTTGGCGACATGGATTTATAATATACTAGTAAATACATGTATATAATTGTGCAAAGGGTTAGTCAGAAAAGAATCAGCGTACCAGTTGAAGAATATTATGAGAGATCTGACGATCAGGACTGGTGTGGTGAACATCTCCCAGACCTTCTCCTGTTTATCCTCCTGAAAGTCCCCACTCAGCATCTGGGGAGGCAGGATGACTTTGTTCATGTCCGCCAGAGTTTTCAGGATGCCTGTCGCCTCCTGCTTCCTGCCCTTGGATATGAGCCAACGAGGGGACTCGGGCAAGATCCTGCAAAACAACCATCTCCTCAAAATACTTTTGTTTTTGTAAACGTTTTATTTAAAAGGTCTTTATTACGTACCCAGACACTCTCTAGCAGGAGCTTCTTTGGTGCAAACCATGACGCCCTACAGATTATGTTCTTTGGTACATATCCAGAATCTCCACGGATTAGTTTCCGCCGTGGGGCTTCCGGAGAGTGACATGGTGTCACTTAGATAGAATAGTGCCCCAGTAACCCAATGCTTGTCGTACAATGCGATTTAAATGGAATCTTTTGCTCCTTTCTATCGATCCCTTTTATGAACTGTCTTTTCGCCCTGTGTGCACCTTGCACATCACGTTGAGTTATGGCTGAAATATTGCCCTTGCAACGTAAAACATCATTTCAACTCAGCTCAACAGATGAGGTTTAATTGATACGTACCCGGACACTACACAGATGGGGTTTATCTGGTACATACCCAGGCA
>JAUELE010105348.1:0-24043 GCA_031471655.1 Diodora aspera
GTCAAGGCATATAGAAAGCTGAACATCATACTCTATACTCGATTTTTGTCAAGACCCTGAGTCAAGGCATATAGAAAGCTGAACATCATACTCTATACTCGATTTTTGTCAAGACCCTGAGTCAAGGCATATAGAAAACTGAACATCATTACTCTATACTCGACTTTTGTCAAGACCCTGAGTCAAAGCATACAGTATATGTAAAATCAAAGGCAGGTTATTATTCCTGGAACTATAATGCCTTTCAAAGCTGTGCCTGAAACAGGTCCAAGCAGAGATGGCTATGGTAGAGTAAGTTTTCTATGCCTTGACTCATGGTCTTGACAAAAGTCTAACGCTATACCAAAGTCATCTCTGCTTGGGAGCTGGCCTAACATTTAGTCTCAGAAATAAACGTAATCTACAAAATTATGTTCATAATGCTAAAAGAAAACCCAGATAATAAAATCAGAAATGGAGCCCAGAGATATTCCTAGTGCTGAGAATTCCTAGACTTGCTAAATATCTAAACTTGGGCAGGCTTCATTTGCTTTGTATGCTCTAGGGTCTGGGAGACAGACTACTTGGAAGCCTGCCTTGAGTACAACTAGGAAAGGTATTTTCAGAAATAATAAACTGCCTCTACTTTTACACATATTTGATAATGTTTGCAGTTTTAAGATAATGATAAAATTGGAGGTCTGTCAGATAAGCTATGTTTCACCTTATGTCATGGTTGTTTTAATTGACACTGTGACGTTTATCAGAAACAGATAATTCTACCAGGATGCCATTTTGTTATCTTCATCCGCAAACAGAGGTGCAAATTATAGAGAAAATAACAGTGATTCGATTGATATTGACATTGATTCAATGCGATATTGATATTGATTAATGATATTAAAATTAATATGTTACGTTATACAATTGTGCTTCTGACAACACTGTTCTTAAAGTATTTACTCGGAAGATCGTTTGTAAACATTTAAGATTTTAATTCAACAATTTATTATGTCTGCATGAAGATTAAAACGACCTTGCACTACATTAAACTCAGTTTGTCCGTATATGTAATGTTATCATCTCGTGTACACAGTAAGCACATATATAACTTTGAAGGAGATGAAACCACATGCGTCTCGGTGCTTAAGTCAAAAATCTCTTGATCAAATTTTACAACTAGACATTCATATAGACAGGACACTCAAACACAATCAAAACACATATATATTCATGCTAATAACTATTGCCATCCCCTATACGGAGTTCTGTATTGACATGTTAACAGTTTTATGATAAAAACATCATGGTGAAACCTTCGTGGGTCGTTAATCCTGTAGATTAGAAGATAAGATTTCCAGAAATTGTTCTTCATTGATTTACTAAATTGTTTTGTGCGTCTATGAAACTATTGTCTGTATTTCATCACTTTTCCAAATGCTTATGTCTAACTTTATGGGGGTAACAATAATAATTAGCTTGAGTACATAAACCATGCCATTAATTCGATATACTGTATCCGTTCATAATCCTATACTATACTGACGATAAAAAGAAAGTATACCGATCAGTTTTGGGGAATGATGAAAAAAACACAAAACACAACGTGATGCCAAACTTTTGCTTCGAATGTATAAGCATCTGACGACATATCAAATCTGATATAGACAATAATCACCATTAAATGTCAAAAGGATAGTTCTCAAACAGTATTATGGGGAAATTGCTTAGGATAAAAAAAAAAGTGTCGGTATGCTTTCTTCAGATCGTCAGTATATGTTTGAGGAGGCTATAAACTATCACCTTGTCTCTTGTTGACCCTATTAGATCTTCAACTGAAGCAATGTTATTGTCAATGTATCTTACACCAGTTTCATATATAAGCAATTTTATAGCTCACACCTTAAAGCTTTTAGATGAGGTTACAGGTTAATACGAAATACGAGGACATGGTATTTATACACAAACCTCTACCTATTCTCCTGTTCTCTTTCTTTCTCTTTCTCTCTCTCTCTCTCTCTCTCTCTCTCTCTCATATATATATATTTAAGCAATTTTATAGCCTTACGGATTTTATAAAACTCTAAACTATCCCACACCTTAACTCCTTTTGACGAGTGTATAAATACCATGTCCCCGTGTCTCGTACTAACCTATAAACTCCTCATCTCTGCTACTGAAGCTGTTTAAACATCAGTTCTATTGGATTATATGAATGCGCCACGCAAGACTGGTTTTACAGTCCCTGTACGTTACGTTATAATTAGTGAACACTAATTGCCCGTAAATAATTCTTCACCTTTCGCCGCGGATTGGGAAGCATTCAACGCTCTGTATAGCCTTTTTCTAGCTGGCTTGATATTTATGTTACATCAATTTTCAAAGTTACCTCCTAAGCGATAAGGTTTTAGAACCAGTACAATAAGTACTTGACATCAGTAAGGCCGCCTTACTTGATCTTATATCAGAGAAATAATTAGCTGAGCTTCTTCATCCACAAGAGTAGTCAAGTGTTTAGAAACGCATCGCTGTGTTTCAATTACAAACGTTTAAGAGAAGCTTTTCTTGGCAAAAGAGCATTAACATAATTATTCCCAGCGTATTACAGTCTTTTTGCTTGGAAACGTTTTCATAAACCTTTCTCTTAGCTATCACTCCCACCTAATTTTGAGTATCAACAGCTGGTATTTAAGACGGGATTAAACTTAGATTATTGCATTTTAATATTATAATTTAAAAAAATTGGTTTGTGTTTATTAAGAAATTGTCATTCTCTTTGAAAGCTTCATTTTACTTTTTTATTAAAAAAATATATCTTCTTAAGTGCTATTTATAAACACTACGATTGTTGATAATCTCGAAGTCTGTATTTAGTTTATCTGGACTATTATATGTTATATTCATCTTATTAATTATTTCGAGTAATTGGCTAAATCTCCCTATAGTTCTGCAAGGCGTGTTAACTCTACCGTCAGGAACAATATGGAATAAACTATCAATTAAAATGGTTAGGCACACAAACTACAATTAAAACGGAAATTCATGACAATTAATAAGTAACTAAAAGCAACAAAAGACAGCGAGACAATTCTGACTACAACAGATATGGAGGACAACCAATGTGAAACCGCCATCAATATAGACACGAAATTGACGACGGAAATAGACAACCAAATTACATTATTGCCCAAAATACACGCAAGATAGAAACAACTGTAAAAATTAAACACAAACATGAACTGATGATTTGCATTGACTTTCTGGTCCTGATTTACGGAATTAAGGATGCACTGAATGAAGTCTGATACATTCTTAATTTCAGTTGGTTTCCGTTTATTGTATGCGTGTATATGTTACAGTAAGATTGTGACACTAGGGATTTCGTGAAATCCCTAAACATTTCCCATTTTCACGAAATCCCTTTTTAGTCAGGGGTTTCATGAAATCCCTAAACTTTTCAGAGATCGAATGACCTTCAATGACACGTTGGATGAATAACGAAATAGCGTGCAGTTAAACTCTTTATTTGAAAAGCATAGAATAAAAATGTGTCTGATTTTAAACTGCAATATACTCATCTCAATGTAAAGATAGTTTTTTACATTTTAACATTTCTCGGGCTATCTACTGCTACAGTTTACACTATGTTGACATATTGAGATGCATTTTATTGCACAATTACTCATTGAGGTGAGTTGAATTACTTGGGACACAGACTGGATTGACTGTCACCACAAGTGTGCCCCAACAGCAAATTGCAGAAATTCCTAATAACTCTGTTTAGGGATTTCATGAAATCGGCAAGCATTTCAGTAATTTCATGAAATCCCTAAACATTTCAGCAATTTCATGAACTCCCTGACCAAAAAAGGATTTCATGAAATTACTGAAATATTTAGGGATTTCATGAAATTACTGAAATGTTGATAGATTTCATGAAATTACTGAAATGTTAAGGGATTTCATGACGTTGCTGAAATGTTTAGGGAGTTCATGAAATTGCTGAAATGTTTAGGGATTTCATGAAATTACTGAAATGTTTAGGGACTTCACGAAATCCCTAGTTTCACAATCTTAATTTAACATATACACAGAAGGGATTTCCAGAGTGTGTGGACTTTGTCAAATCTGTTCAAGGTCAACTTGTGAGACACAAGGTTAGCTATTATCAAACTTTCGAATTGTATGATTTAAACTAAATAGAATTTGGTATAATTTCATTTTCGGCGAGAAATTTGTATCCTACTGAAAAACCTCAAAGTGAATGATCAAATTATTATCTGTTTCAACTTGTTGCAACTGATTCTGATAATAACTCTATCCAGTAAATGATATGATTGGCTCGTTGTCAACTAAACATCGGTTATACTTTCGAAGTTAATTTCATTGGTAGCAGCAAGTTACAACACATGTTCATATGAATATGTTTTAGGTTGCAAGGGCAATGTTTCAGACATAAACAATATAATGTGCCTCGTGTATATCGTGTGAAAAGATACATGTGGAGTTCATAAAAAAATCGATAGAAAGAAAACTGAAAGCAAAAGATCCTATTTTAGACCCCTTGTACGACAAGCATTGGGTTAGAGGGTCCCTATTCTTTCTAAATGACACCCCGTCACTCCCTGGAAGTCCGACGGAGATCGGTTTTACAGTGCAGAACAAGATGTGGTATACCAGAAACATAAAGAGAACGAAAACCGAACAGAAAAACGTCGATAGGAGGAAAAGTGAAAGAAACCGATTTGAATTTAGTGTTTCTGCGACAAGCATGTAATTACTGGGTCCTATATTTGCAAATATCAACATTACTCAATAAATATTCTACAGAGGAAATAAAATTTGTAGAGTGATGTAGTCAAAACGAAGAAATGATACGAGAAAGATGGCGGCATAACAACGAAGTTGGTGATGGTGCCACTGTCTTATAAGAAGAAGATATTATCACACCGGTTATTAGAACAATGTACAACTCATGACATGTCCCTAGAAAACATAACTTTTAATGTTGTCAACACCCTTTACTTTGTGCTGTGCCGCTTACTTTTAATTAAGAGGAGTTTATTTTCTGTATGTACATGTATATAACATTATTTTAAAACGAGTCTCTGTTTGTAAATGACATTTTTAAACTGAGTAATTATATGTGCATCTCTTATTGCTACTGTCTCTCATATTTCTCAATAAAAGGTCTGTGCTTATATGCTATATGTTTTCATTTGCATATAATGTTGTACACAGAGTGAGATTGTAATAAACTATTTGTCTGTCTGTCTGTTTGTCACAACTCCCCGGGGAGCATACAACCCAAGTTGCCTGTTAGACGCCGGAAGGCTGGCAACCCATTACCGGGTACCCAATTACCATATCATCACATTACTTCAATTATACAGACACATTTGTTCATCGAAAGTGAGAGATATATGAGTTATGCACCTACTTTATATACATTTATATTCAACTTATATTGATAATTATATTTCTATTAATAAAGTTCAGCATTTCGTAAGTTGAGCGTGTGACTGTTGAACTGAATATAATAACACCCATTAAGCATACTTCAAGTTATATTAATAATTATATTTATATTAATATAGTACAATATTTTGTAAGTTAAGTGTGTGGCTATTCAACTGAATAAAAATAATAAAAATAATAATAATAATAATAATAAAAATAATAATAATAACAATAATAATAATAATAATAATAATACACTATATGTCTACTTGTACGTATTCGTCGTCTACTGACGTTCATCCGCCATGTTGAAAGTATTTTTATGTAATCACCGTAGCTGGAGAAGCCCTCGTGTCATTTTGTCAATAAAATAAGTTAGAAACATAACATAGGACAGTAAGTAGCGCCACCTATGGGAGAAATTGCTGGTTAAAGAAGACGGCTTAGTGGTAATTATGATCCTATAGTGGCAGTTTACTTGAAATATGAGGTGTATTTCGTGGTTAAGATGGACAGTCTGTTATAGTGATCAGCAACCTTTTGGTCTCTACTAGACTAGCATTTAGAAATAAGCTTCATCTACACAATTATGTTCATAATACCAAACACAAATTTAGTAAAATCAGAAAAGGAGCACAGAGATATTCCTAATTTCTGGCCTAGAGCTGAGAATTCCTATAGACTTGGTAAAAGTCTCGACTTGGGCAGACTCCATTTTCTTTGTATGCCCTAGGATCTGGAAGACAGACTAGGTCTCTGCGATTCGGATCGCATAGTAATGAGTGGACGGCAGGCTACATGAATGCAAACTTGAAATATGCGAATTATGCGTTTAAAATTATAGACACCTATGCTCTGTTCTTATTTATCTGGCTATATTGCAGTGTAGACGCGATTTCACGGCTTCTGAGTTCTGGCTTACAGTAGCATCTCAAGGTGTCTGTTTGGAATTTTTATTGAAAAAAATATAATAAAGAAACATTGTTTGAGGGCGAAATCAGAACAAAATCGCAATATTTGTTCGCAGGCCGTCAAAATCGCTTCGCGGACCGGGTTTGGCCCGCGAGCCGTAGGTTTCCACCCCCGGTCTATTACATGTTACATTTGTGGCTAACAAAACCATATAAAGAGGTTTATCGACACTTATATGTATATCACCTGAAGACTAATGTTATTTTTACATCTTTTACAATTATTTAACATTTTGTTCAAATTTGGTTGAGTTTCGCGTGTTTTTACACAATTGGGCTCCATCCAAAACAATAATAGAATTGCTGCTCTAACAAGAAATGTAATCTAAAATGATAAACAAAAACAAATATTGTTATTTATGAAAATGTTACTTAATTCTACATCAATAGACTTGTTAAGATAACTATTATTAAGATTTACATATTTTACCTGAAAACTTTTGCCAAAGTCTTCATCGATGGACTTGATAACATTACATTTTTGGTGATTCACATATTTTATCTCTGAAAGGGTTAACTAACTTCTACCACAATGGACTTGTTAAGATCACATTTTCAGATTCACATATATATTGTTCTCCTCTGGACATTGTTATCAAGTAACTTACACGTCGATGCATAGACTTGTGGTGATCATACTTGTGACAATTCACGTATTTTTACACTGAAAGGTTTAACTAACTTATACACATCGATGTATTTGTTAAGATCAAATTTGTTTGGATAAACGTTATTGTACACTGAAAAGTTTTACCAACTTATACATAGATGTTTATATTTTGGGGCGATTCATGTATTTAAACATTGAAAGACTCAGTTAACTTACACATTAATTTCATAAGATTAAAGTTGTATTATTACATCCGCTGAACAGTTTTTACAATCTTATACATCGATAGTCTTTTTAAGATGTAAGATATGTATTGTTGTAAGTTGAAATACAAGGCTGACATTAAAATATATGATGAAATAATTCAAGAGCTCAAACATATCCGACATTGTTAGAGAACCGTCATCCTATCCCGAACAACCGAAACACAAACATTAGATACGGGATGTACAGAAAGGTAACCAAACTATTCTGGGTAAACATGTCTTTATTTGAAATTTTTTAAAAAGTAAAAATTTAAAAAAGTAAATTTAAATTAAAAATTGCTGAAGTGAGCATTGACATTTATGAAATATCCCATTCTCTTATGTAAGTATGGGTATTTTGCAAGTGAAATTATTATACACGTTGTAAACATTTGTAAAATTAATTACCAGCTGCAAATATGATTCTGTTACCTCCGTTAATACACATGTGTGCAAATATGCAATTTTGCTTCAGTGACCTGGTTTCAAAGTTTAGATTGCTTTGGAAGTAATCAGGCACACTTGGGGTCTCATATGTTAAAATATATTCGTGCACATGCAAAAATTAAATTATCTTTAAAGTAACTGTGAAATAGCCTTAAATGCTTTGAAATATTTTAAACTATCATAAATGTTCTAATTTTTTAATTCATAATGTTCAAGTCCAGAGTTTTCATAAATGGTATTTCATTCAATAAAGAATTCCATCAATATTTGTAGATTTTTAATGTTTTTCATGCTGAAACAGAGTTTGGACGTTTTTATAATGAATTTTTTCAGTACAACTGGAAAAGCCGTCTGGAGAGATAAAGTTTGTTGAATGTGGTAAGTAAACATCTTAAAGATTTTATTAATTATAAATTGCTTCTTAACTTGTATTTTAAATTTATCGTAATTTAAATATTATTTAATATACATGATTGAGAGATTACAAAGATGTTCAGTACAACGACAAACTTCAAAACCTATCACTGTATCATTATCGTCAAGTCAAACCAACTTCGACCAATCGAAAACATCCTTCAACGCGCCGCGGTGATAGGCTCCGCCCGTCGACCAATCAAATCGCTTGACACGCATGAAGGCACTGCCCGACGGCGGTACAAGACATTATGAATGAGCCAGCAACGTGATTGACAGGACAGTGTGTTCGTGAGCTCGACTTTACAACTCTCCCAGCCGAAACAAACTTTCATACGACGAGGTGCAAGCACTGAGCGAACATATACCAACTTTGATATTTTGTGAGGGTAAACATTCAAGGTGACGGACGACAAGTTATTTGATGCCGACATGTTGGACTACTGTGCCAACGAGGTGGCGGGTAACGGGTACCCCACTTCAAGTCCATCTATGGCATCGATACTGAACATGAACACCGGCATGGACTCGAACCGGCAAAATTCCTTCGTTTTTAGCAGTCCGCCGTTGGCAGCGCTGCATAACTTGACAGAAATGAAGTTTCCATCTTCACAGCAAATATCGGACTATCAGCAAAATGCTTTTAAACATATGACAGCCATGTCCGCCACGCCGCATGGAATTAGTGACATTTTAAGCCGTCCCCTAGGTGCGAACGGTCTCGGAATACCTCGGATTAATCCCCAGATGTATCTAAGTCCGCAGGTTCGGTTTCCAAAACTAGCCGAATTGCCAGGGCGACAACCCATATACTGGCCAGGCGTTCTACCCCAACCTTGGCGTCCACAACCAGGTATGTATCCCTTTATCTCTCTGAACCGTAACAAATTTATATATTTTTTTTAATACTACTTCATAATATAAATATTTTATTATGTTATTAAATATTTATAAATATGTTTATTAATTGAATATTTCCAGTTTAATCCTGATTATTTAAAAATTAGTGTATTAACTTAAATTAAGGGTGTATTTTCACAGGTTATGTTTCAACCAGAATTATTACAACTATATTTAGCTGAAACTTAAACATTCTGTATTAAGATACAAGTACATGCGTTCTCAAATAATCCCCCACATAACAATAATTTGTAGAGTAAGGTTTGTTTGAATTTTTGATTGAACTTCATTTTAATAAATAAATAAATAAACCTGTCACCATAATATAAAATCAACTACATCTGGTTAACTCATAGATATATGGCAAAACAACTAAAGCACTTTTAATATTTAAAATAAATGAAATATTTCTAGCGTTTATAGTACAATATTGTTTTATTTGTCATGATAGATATATATGAGAATTGTGAAAATTCTGCATTATCAATATTAATATTTTGCTTATAAAATTAGATTATGGACCAGCTTAAAATGTTGTTCTTATATTAATTTACAGAGATAAATTTATAAAAACACTTTCTTATACAAACTAATTTAAGCAGGGTAGAAGATTGTAAACCTGAAATCGAAATGAAAAGTTTCATGTTTTTATCATACACATAGCTATGATGTATTAACAGTTAAACACATATGAAACTGTAGTTAGCAAACTGTTAAAATCATTCTTCTATGTAAATAAACAGATGTAAATTAGTCAGTTATTAATATGCACAATTTGAACTTCCAAGTGCCACGTTTATCACGAGCCTCGCACCGCTGCAATGTAGGGGGTCCCCTTCCCAACCGGGGAATGGTTTTGACAACTTTCATCATGTTTACAAAGCGCGTGTTCTCACTGAAATTTTATATGGCCGTGAGGGTAGGCTCGATTTGTATATATTCACACACGCCGCTGTAGGAAAAATGGGCTAACTGTTGACAGATTTCATCTTTTTTTACTGACGGAACTCACATCGGGATATCTGTTATGAACATTAAATCACAAATCTTTAAATCAGGTACATTGATATACTCATTAAATAAATTATAACAAAGTTGAGTTTGCAAGTTTATAATTGATTATCGCTGAGAAAATTGTATTTAAAAAGATGTACTCAAACCCATATTGAGAGAATAATCTTCGAAATATTTTTTATTTATTTAGATTGAGGACCAACAACTCTATAATGATAAAATGAATCTTATAAGATATTTTCTCTACTAAAATAAGAATTATAAGAACATCACAATATTTCTATTTTATCACAAAGATTGTCAGTTTATTCATATGGTAACTCTATCATATTTAGCTAAAGTAAATATTTCTTTAATATAATTTCGAATTGGGTCATTGATATATAAACTAACACAGTAGCACAAACTTTCATCTTAAATATATCTAAACTGTACAAATGCTTTAGATGAACCACGTAGCATAGAACTATGAATCATTATAGAGAAATAGACATAGCTTTTCAAAGCATTTAAATGCAACGATATAAGTTGTATTCCTAGCATCAAATTTTAAAATAATTAATTAATATACAGTAAAAATTGTTTAAATAGCTAGATAAACTATTATTATAGTACCCTTTAATTTAAATTATTAAAACGTATTTATTTTTCCACAGGTAAATTAAAGATAAGCATGTAGTGCACGGCTCACTAGTTTAATACGCTTCGTAATGTAAATTATTTGTTTACATTTTCCTGAGTGATTGACAGGTGTTGATATAAGAAAGTAACATGTTTGACAATAAGCCGATCTGTTGGTAATCGATTTCCACTAACACGATACTTGTAATCGCAATCAAGATGATAAAACCGATTGAAAAGGGGTCACCAATGATAGGATAAGGTCTTGGCAATTATCGGTTTCTCCGCTTGTGGCCACCAATTAGAGAAAATATGACACTCACTAATTGTAAGTAGCATGATTGACAGATATGTACAAGTGTACATTTCAGGTCGTAGCATGTGGTATCTATAGAGGAAGTTGATGTCGCGTTACATCTTTGTGTAGATTTCGGGGACCAAGGACTCGTATTGTCAACACATGTTCCGAATTAACTCATTTGACTTGTCCCCCGGGCATTGCACTAAGAAATCCACATCTCTTCGGCATGTGCTTGTCAAATACGCGTGGCGACTTACCGAATCAAGTTATAGATAATACGATTAATATTTCACAGTTTCACGGTTTTAAATGTACGCATGCCCCTTGAAAGTTATAATTGTCAAAATATTTGATGAATGGATACATAAATGGGTGTAATGCGTCTCGGTAAATAAATCTGCTTCCGCGTGTGTATGTAGTTCTGTACTGTTTAAAACATGTGGTTACCATGTAGAAGATCGACCTCGCTTGAGGGAGTGTCTGGTTTATAATAAAATCCAGAGGAAATATATCCTTTTGATTACTCGGAAATTGAGCATAATCTTTTATTCTGGAAAATTCACTGCAGTCAGTAAATACTCACATGTCAAATAAATCATATAATTCTCAAAACAGGGCAATAAAATAACATATTTTTTCAGTTTTTCAAATATTAGTGTTTTAATGAGCTGTGTCATATGGCGTTATTCATAATAAACTTGTCACAAGCTCCGAACACCTGTAAAATCGACCCAGTTTAAATTCACCTTTCAAAAGATCCAGGCAATCAAACGATTTGTTAAAATTAGTTTCCAAGTATTTTTAAAATGTCAAACACGGGCAAAATATTAAATAGGAAATTAAAAATGGAACGATATCATATAATGTAATCAGATGTTTCTTAATAAAAAAAAGACACTTTAATGTACCTTTCCATGAATATATACTGACGTGCAAAAGAAACGATACCAAATGATTTCAGTTATTTTCCTTTACGCTCAAAAGGATGCTTGGATTTCATGTGTAATTTGATTGACATCATGTCGTTGATAAAACTTCCTAATCTTGAAGGAATATCTCTTGCATATCCAACGCATTTGTGAACTTATTCAGTAGTCTCTCAAAATCTTGGTATCGTTTCTTTTGCACGTCAGTATATATCTTATGCTAGAAATCCATATTTCATTTTTATAATTTCATTTGAATTTAAGCAACGATTTAATTTTATACGAGATTTAAGCTCTGTTTGAATGCTCAATGTTTTAAGTTTAATTTTGGATAATATTTTCGTAGTTTTCGTGGCTTTTAATTATTAAATGTCCAAATATATTTTTGCGTTTGTGTTCATTATGTTTTGTCTTCCAATGATCATATTTATCTAAATCGAGCCCTTCTTTCGTTTCGACTGAAGGCTCCTGTCCCCGATTTGCAGCCAACCCTTCCGCAGTCATTGTAGACAAGGACGGAAAGAAGAAACACACAAGACCCACGTTTTCAGGACAGCAAATTTTTGCTCTAGAAAAGACATTTGAACAAACGAAGTATCTGGCGGGTCCAGAACGAGCGAGATTAGCTTACGCCTTAGGGATGTCCGAGAGTCAAGTTAAGGTAAGAATTAATCAGCATGTATCTCTATATACTGACAACCAAAAGAAACTGTACCACGATTTGCAAGGACGATTGAAAAGTGTTGGATATCTTCAGAGATATTTATTAAAGAGAGTCCCGTTTCAGCGCAATAATTAACCCCAAAAACGTAATAAAATAGCATTTTTAATGGCTCCTCATGTTAGCTATGTTTTCACACACATACACACACACACACACACACACACACACATCCACATCCACACACGACTCTGTATCAATTTAATACGACCCGCTCCCCGTTTTCACAAGCCCCATCATAAACGCCTGGTTCTTAAATTGAATATCATTTATTTCAGTTTCATAGAAATTGAATTTAGTTTTAATCATCACAGTATATTATTTGGGCAATCTGTTTAATTGTAATCACTAATTCAATATTTTAAGATTAAAGCTGATTCAAATTCGATTTCCTTGAATAACGAGCCTTCTGTTCAAGGCGTATGCCTTTTCAAGGGTTGTTGACAGTCTTAATGCTGACTTGGTCAGAGATGTGTCTTAAATATCTAGTTCTGATTGTAATTTTTTTTATATCTCCTTTAAATTTGAAAAAGGCATATTTAGAAATATACAGGAAAAGGGTTTTAGAATCAAGTTTATAACGCGAGTTTTACAATTAATGTTGAAACGCGTTTTAGTCAAACTGACAACCACAACGAAATCTGTTTATGTGCTGTATGTACGGCTGATAAGAATAATATAAATGATGCGACAAAGGATACGATTGATACGACAAAGGATACTATTTATACGGTTGATATTGGCGAGGACAACGACTTTACTGATACAACTGAACATAATGATACAACGATACAACCATAGTATGGAGAGTACAACTATAACGTAAATTATCTGTTTGAACCATTGACAAAAAGCTTCCCTTTGGAATAGACTTTTTAACATGACTTGCTCCATACAAATTGCGAATACATATTTAATAGGAGAGCATATATCATTGCTTCCTTCTGCCATAGACTGGTAACATGCAATATTTAACAATTAAGAAGTCGTTTTAGAAACAAATAGACACATTTCCATATGACGTAAGCATTTGATATTTGTTTATTGCAACCTATATGTTCAGAACAAATTTAAAGTGTTTATATTTTACATGAATGAATGAATGAATGAATGAATGAATGAATGAATGAATAAATAAAAAAATAAAAAAATAAATAAATAAATAAATAAATAAAAAGTGGTTTTTCGAAATTCAATCAACTATTTAATCATTTGTCCTTGATATTATAATCCTGATGTTTAATCACCTTACAATAGATCATCTCGATTCTACAAATTACCCACAATGCCCCCTGGGGCAATGATGCTGTGAGGTTTGCCTCCGTGGTCGCCAAGTCTCGGAAGTCAAAGAGCTCATTCGGAAAACTGTCGGCTCCCATTTGGCTTTGGTCAATTTTGTCAGACCCGGCTGACATTTGAAGCTCTAATATTCTTTATAAGCCAAAGTAATTTTTGGCCGATATAACCAACCGCCGAATGAGCTGTCAATCATCGGAAAGCCCATGTGTAAAATTTGTTCACCAGCTTAGTGAATAAGCTGTCAATCAATGAACTTGACATTGCTTGAACATGCCAACACGAACACTAGACCCTTGCCAAGCCTTCTAAAGATTAAATTTTGGGTTTAAACTACCAGATGCCGTTCGACCTCACTGAATAATGCAATAAAAACGTGGACGTTACATCGAAACTAAAGTCTGAATTAAAACTGTTTATATATTTAGTACTGTTGGCTTGATATATACAGCATTTTAAAAAGAAAGGCGTTGCGTTCTGAATGTGCTACTTCATATAATCCATATAATATTTAAACAGACGATCATTAAACTTGTCCAAGCGAAAAGTTAAACGCTAAACAGCACCTGAAGCGAATTTAGTCTCTGAGGGGATTTATTAAACTGCCATTTGCATCACACGTCGACAACTAGATGAAGCAACTCCGTGTTAAAAACGTCGTTTCTTAAGAAACTGTTGGTTTCCTTTTATGATGGGTAATATACGCTTCAAGAAACACATTCCAGTTCATTAATTTTATATAAGTTTATATTCTGTATATCATAACGATATTTAATCCACAATTTGAAAAATTTATAATACTATTACTAGATTATGCTTTGCTATGTGAATCGGGTATATCGCTATTCATTGAGAATACGTTACGGGAATGGGCAACCACCAGGACAGCGTTTTAGTTGGGTTAGGAACACGTCTTGATCGCTTTTGCACGACGGGAGATACAGCTTGTTAATATCTCAATTGATATCGAGCAAAGCTGACGGAGGGGCGCGCTTAAATCGCCATCGGAGCTGGGAGGACAATTCATCCACTCGGCTCTCACAGAGCGAGATCACGCTGAGTCTCGCGGGATCACGCTGAGATCTCGACTCGAGGGACGGCATCACCAAAAAGCCAGTTGACTTTCTTGAAAAGCTCAGCACGCTTGGTGCTTAATGACTTCTCGTCGAATTACGATACATTTGCCCCGTGCCTATGTCATCATTTCGCGCCATTACAGATGAAAGGGGGCTGTGTTAATACAGCGGAAACTCCTATCACTATTTGAATGATAGAGAACTCGAGATAAACAAAATCAGTCTATAACAGCTCCCTCGATGCGCGACACGGAGACTGCGTGCGCGTCCATCTATAACAGCTATGTCGAGTTGTACAAGGGGCTTAATTTTTTTAATTTATTAAACCACCTCTTTGAAATTGACACTTGTGAATTTTTGAACAGCCTTATAATTCTCCAGTAAAGCTGTCCACGTCGTTGTAATCCTTTCCTATCTTAATGTCGTAGCGACGAGGTGTCATTCCGTGGAACTCCAAACTATATCAATACAATATTCTAGCTTCCGATAGATAAAAAGAAACAAAGAATATTGCAGGAGAATACGTTTTTATTAACAAGCGTCATATGACCTGCACATAAAGCTCAGGAACAGAGGTTCCGAATGCAAAGTTCCGACTTTTTCCGAATGCACAACAGTTGGTAAGCTCAATTGTCACCGACAACGGAAGCTGACACTTGGAATGGCGGATTACGATAGATTTAATGGTGGTTGGGTTGACATGTTGTTATTGTTCTTTGGCCCACTACAGAGATCCGCTTGGTCCGGGGTAATTCACTCGAATAACACCATACCATCTTAGCAATGCAACACATGCTTTACCTTGCTTGTTTTCTCCATCTGTGGTAAGCACTGTCGCAAACGTGTATTATATTCATCCGGGTTCTTTTATGCAGTGCCGTAACGCCCTTTTCCCAGAAAATAAAACAAGAATATCAATATCAAGACATCGTTTACACCAGGTGAAATATTTCAATATTTGTGAAAATATTTAATGGTAGATCTACCAAGGTGAATGTAATTCCAATAAGCAATATCCGTTGAATTAAATATTCACTTCAATACTTTTATTTAAATTCAATTTCAATTTTATGTTCATAAACGTAAACGTATTAAATAATAGACTGGCTCCAGTTTCTGAAGATATTTTTTCATGGTATTTTCGTCTTTTTTTGAGGTTATGCTCCAAATTATAAAATAGTTCTAGGCTTTATATTCGTATAAACTTGCTTTAGTCTTTTTAGTAAAATATGATAGAGTTGTACTACTTATATTTTCATCATCCGTTTGCCATAACGGTTGAGAGTTCCAATCCTGTCCGAGACAATTGATTTTCAGTCCTATATCCGTTTGCCCGAAGAGAGGAGCTCCCAAATTAGTGTGGTGTAGCTTAAACATCACTGAAAGCCACGTTACAAAGACACGAACCAAACTAAACTTACTTGCATCGTAATAAGAGAGACATCTTCTCTGATTGGAGTTCTTTAGACTTGGCGAATGGGAAGACGTTTTTAGGTTTTATGAATTTATTTATTTATTCAAACAAATAATATATGTCGTGTGTACCTACATTCCAAACTTATTTTACAAAAACCTGTTTCATTAAAGACGTTTCATCAAAGTTCATACAATGCTTTATACAGTTTAGTTGTTTTGGCGGAAGTAAAGCCCTCTGGCGAAGATGCCAGTGAATTCAGCTTTTGGACACTGCTCTGAAACTGTCTTTGACATCCAAGACATACAGAAGACCTTGACATAGTAATTATTAATATCGTAAATTACTTCGGAATGGACAAACAACCCTCAAGGATAATAGACGTCTGAAACACAGGCTTGGAATTCAAGAGACGATCAGAAACATTCATTTCAGAAGAACCGTTTTGATGCATACTGTTTGTTGATGCTGTCAGGTCAAGATGTCTTGGGGCCGGGTAAGGTTTGTGAAGTATTTGGTGTACACGTGTTGGACGAACACAACCTATTATTTTTTGTGATGGACAAGCTGTGTATCATAAAGCGTGCCATAAAAATTAACAACAGACAAAGGATTGTTAAAGACCTGAACCCTGCCTATTCTCTCTCTCTTCTTTCTCTCATGCAACCACACACTCGCGCGCTCGCACACACACGCGCACATTAAGGCCATCTATGAATTCCACCCAGTAATAATTCTGGTAAAGTTGATGAACCGGACTTTGAATTTGATCGTATGTTTTTGTGTTGGTGAACATCGTTTTTTAAAAGATATTTTTCAAATTTAAAGACTTTGCGCATGTTCCGCGCGCATGCGCATAAATAAGGTGGAAAGAACCTTTAAAGGCGGAAACAACAAAGTACAGTTGTATAACTTCTATCATTTCTACAAGAATGCGAATTAAATGAGAAATTTACTTCAACGAGTGCTAATGGACATTCTATTGGCTTGGACTCTCTGTTTAGGGTTAAATGACCAAAGGTTATATGCAATGTTACCTGCACGTGGATACACACCTTTTAACATAAAGAAGTCAGAAATGACTACCCCCATCAAATTCTTCCAGCTATTTACCTTTCGAGATGGCCACGTAATCCATTTACCTGTCGTTGTGCTCTTTGCACCTGTTCCCTTTGATCTTGCCGCGCCTACTTATCACTTTAATTTCTTTATCTGGGACCTTTGTACTACTATCAATGTTCTTTAAAAAGCACCGCTCCTCGCTCTAGTCAATTAATACCGCTAATCTGTGACTTTAAACGCCTTACCTGTAAAATGACAATGGAGTGTTATTGATGATATGATTAGCCAGGTAAGTCGACGGCAATCATCTCCCCAGGTGTTAGGACACACCTGAAGCGCGCGTTCATTGATCACCTTGGCTAAAACAAGGATCCGGTCATTGCACGTGTGTAAACGGATTGGTTTTAGATATGTTTGGGTTTTTTTTTCGGATTGGTGTTTGGTAGCTTGCTACGACAGACTTATAATCATTGATTTTATCAAATAGATCTTTTTCCGTTTTGGATTGTTTTAAAAATTGGATTTTTAAGAATTAAAGGACCCCCCCCCCCCAATCTCTTCTCCAACGGACACAGTTGCGCAAGCTTTTGTAATATAAACAAACCACCAAGGTACAAGGGCAGACCTAGGAATTTATTCATTGGGGAGGGGAGGATTCTGAAGTTATTTTCTAAAAGTGTGCACGTAAAGGGTGGATTTTGGGAATCAATAATGTAAAGAGAAATTCAGAAAAATGTCCCCTAACTACCCCCCCCCCCCTCCCGCACTGAGCAGACTTACCCCACAATACGTTTCATTTATTAAATAGCTTCCTGGCAGAGAAACGGGCGCGCATTCCTGTTGATATTTTTAATTGAAAATATCTGAAGTCTTGCACAGAAACGAGGGTCACATACAAAAATTATAAATATTTAAAGAACTCCTTTTGTGTATCGCAATGGACATTTATATTGTATTTCTCGATTCATGAAAATTTAAAAGGCTACGAAGTTTGTATTGAAATGTGTTCCTTTCGTTTGACAATTCAATGCAGTTTGAAACAAGTATTCGAATTATTTATGAAACGTTGTCACAAAATTGAAAGAACTCGCAACACATTTCATCCGGTCGATTGGAAATGCACAGCAGGTCAAATTGTGAATGAATTTGACCTGCAAACCGCTTACTGATTTCATTTAAGGGTCTCTCATTTTAATATCTCGCTAAATTTGATGAGAAAAGCTGATTCTTAACTCGGAATTCCCGTGAGGTTAAAATGTCCCATAGCAAATTTGTCCAGGCCGGCTAACGCTGTATTGTGCACGCTTTTCACGTGCGTTGGTGCACGCTTTTCACGCTTTGCCCGTGCTCGTGCCAAACAATGGGAAGTGGAAATGAAATTAAGAATTATTGCGCTGTTGGATTCGGTACATGCGGTGGTGATCGTGTCTTAGTTAACAGTATTCGTTCACATGGAAAATGTAGTCCCCCAAGCGAAAGAAAGCAAGCCATCATTGGGCTTCGTCCGTCTCTCTAGTTTCCTATTTCCATAGCCTAGGCCTTTTCTCTTCGTCTTTAATACCCCTTAATGAAATTTTATTTCGCTTTTATATTAATTTCATTTTCTATGTGATAAAGTTTAATTCCACGAAGTTTTTCACTTCCTTTACGGCACATTGAATTGAAATTGACAAGCGCGTGCGATCGTGCGAGCGACGATTCCCGTTCAGCTGTCAACTTGTTCACAACTCGTGCTGAAATCAACATCACTTTGGCTTTGTGAATGCACGTGACAGTAACACGTGATCATCCTCACAGGATTAAATACGAATAAATAGATAACGAAATATTTATCTATTTGATCTTAACGCTTTTAAAACGACTCCTATACAATAATTAAATTGTAATGTATCGATTTAAGGGTAAATATAACATTAATAAATATATCATTTAAAAACTTAATACAATAAATGTTATGAACAATTTTAACAGTGTTTCAAATATAATTCAGAACGAAATCTATTTATATAACTTTTAATGATTCTGCAAAGATTTCGTATTTCGAATTAAATTCGATTATCACGCCTGAATTTTGAAGTTTACCTACCATTATTTTGATTTTGGTCAATTCTTTCAACAAAATGGGAAACAAAAACTTCATTGATTTCCTTTTCAGAATGAAACCTTCCTTCATCATAAAACTTTCAGCATCATTTTCAAATTACAATGCATAAAAATAGCTCATTAAGACAGTCTTCGATTTATTGTCCGAACCCTTTCGCGATGCATTATGGTCCAATTTCTTGGTAGTAAAGTGAATGTAGCTCGACCTGTCATTGAGAAACCTGAATAGCATCCTTAGTTTACGACAGAAATATGTTACCACTTCATGCAGTAAATATTGCTTTACACCTTAGCGATACAATACTTTGACGTGTCGGTTCGTTTTGATATGCATTATTACTTTGCCATGGGAACAACAGCCCGCGGTTAGCAAATGTTCTTCCATCAATATGATATTTTTCCAAAAATAAGCATTGATTCAAAGTGTCATATTTATTGAATACAAGTTGAAAAGTGCATACGGGTTAGAATGTAAACATGCCTCAGGTTTCTGATATGTGAGTGTGGGGTTTCACGTCAACGTCATTCGCTCTCTTCTCTTTATTAAAATTTATTTCACAATCTGTGGAGAGATTTCGAGACGGAGCAGGTGCCCCCCCCCCCATCCGCGAAGATCTGGAAGCAAAAAGAGAAAGCTGAATTGTAAATTGCTCTAGTTATAATAACATGTTCCGTGACCTTGCAAATTTCCTATCATGTAAGTGGGGAAGAAGGCCAGATCAAATACAGATCTATTACATATACTGCTCTACAAAAACGCTAGAGTATAACCCTTGTACCCTCATTAGAATTTAACACTACCACCAATCAAAATCCGCCATCCGCCCCTGCAATCGTTCAACTTTAATGCGAAATGCACACACAAAATGTCTAAAAATAGATCAAATGAGAAGTGAAAGTAGGAAATTCCAAATTTAAATTATCTTTTTTTTCTTCGATAAGTAGGGGACTACCGGGGACCTGTTGTTTTTAAATATTATTAAGTTCATCCATAAAGTGCATGCTGAAAACGCTTAGTATAAAACAGTCAACGTAGCATAAAACAGTTAATGTTTTATAACGTGAAATTCAAATTAAGCGAATTAAAACGAATTAGTAACATAATCGTAAAATAATAGAACAAAAGAAGACTTTTGGGGAAGTTTACCCCACCCCCACATCAATCGGGGAAAATATAACAATTCGCCGGAAAAATCTTGGAGAAACCTTGAGTACTTTATTGCTTAGTTGAAAGTTAGTGTATTAGCAAATGATCTGTAGACTCGTCCCCCGCCCCCTCCGACGCGAAATTCGTAGCTGTGGGATTCCTGCTGTGGGATTTGACCAACAGATATAAAAACCGATCTTTGGCACGCTTGTCTGCAGACAAAGTCTGCCAAGTCCTGACGTATCTATCAATGGCGGCAATACTTACTTGTAAATTTACTGTGCAACACGCGATGTTGCGAGCCGCGGCAGCCAGACAACGCAATCCGTGTTATTTTAAGTGAGAAAATCACGTGGAAACAAACAAAATCTTCCCTTCTTCCAATGCATCCATTTTTTCCGCTCCGCGTTCCTCTCTAAATCAAGCCCTCGCCCTCTTTATTTGAAGTTTATTTATTTATTTTAACAAGCGAAAGCAATTCAGAATATCTTGATAACTTAATACATTGTGTGTTGATAGTATTTACCCACCGCTCGAAAAGAGAAAGCCACACACTACCGTTAGAAGAATAACATATTAAATAATTCTGTCATGTTTTACGTGAGATTTACAGATAGGAGATGCCGGGAAAGCCCGTGTGGTCTCGCGTTAGTCTCGGGGGTCGTGCCCTACCCCATAATCCAACCCCGTGGGTGACAGATATCGGAATCGTTCAGTTCTTCTACTGGTTGTTTTTTTTCGTTTACTTATTTACCCTGTACGATTGTTGTAGTATGCATGTAGAAATCGTGTGATTTATGATGTTTAGTTAGTTATGATAACACTACTCGCAGACATGAACGCCATCGAGTACAGATGCAGAGCTAGCAGAAGAAACATGTGGTTTTGCAGTTTGCACTAGCAGAAAGTAATTTGCTCGTTTTGCTCGTTAGCTTGTGGATTGGGAGCGAGTTTGTTAATAGCATGTCCTTACGCGGAACCCAAGCGCAGACCACCATGATAGTAACTGAAATATATTAGATCCCGAGGGGTAAACATCGTGTCAATTTCACATTCGGTCTCATAACAGGGAAATCAACTATAGAGACATCATATCAATGCCGTATAACGCCTCATACCAAACGGTTCTTCGAGAACGTCAATGAAAGGACCATCTGTCAAATTTCAGAAGGTGCCATGTTTCTGAAGAAGACTTAAAAGTCTATTGTGATGACGAAGGTTGTATATATCAAAATTAAAGTTACACAGTCATAAATAAAGTTATGATTAAATTTGAGAATATTAGCGATAATAATCTGAATAATTCACATATATGTCCTGGTTTATTGCAAAGGACGTTGGAAAACGATTTAAGATGTTTTTAGTGCGAGTTATTTTGAAACTATGGCTGTTAAAGTTCAACTTACTTAAAGAGCTTCGGCTCTGGCGTCTGGAAAGTAGTGTAAACATTTCAACATTCGGAATATGTACGTCTAATGATTTCGCCATCTCCCCTCTATTGTTTTGCAATACGAAATATGTTTATGTAACGCCATATAGTTCATAAACACAAATAACAGTCTTAAACGCATCGTCACTTTTTATGTATGAGTTATCTCCCTTTCTTGAAGACGTGTGCGCAACTGTTTCTGAGGTTGTTCAAGACCAAACCTCCTGATTTGTTCTCTTCAACTACTCTTAATGTATTTCACAAGTCTGCTTATACCACCACCAAGGGAGTTGGCCGCTAAATCTCTCTGGTTCTCTCTTTAACGCTTTCCGGGGATAATTTTCAGCTTGTAAAAGGATTTTTAACACTCAATTAAGACTCATGAAAAGAAGAATTCTTTCTGCATTCGTCCTAGGCCAGTGTCGGTTACATTTAGGGGTAAACGCAGTCTGATGTTGGTTTTAGTAGAGCACGGTTTTGACTTCGTCGTCCATAAACGTCCAAAAACGTTTTGACATCTTTCTCCAAAATCTCATATCACCTCTACGAAAAAAAACTCTTTCCGTTCTGGATGATTAAGAAATGAAGAGGTATCTGAAAACTAACACCTTTTGTTTCAAACTTCGTTGAAGCTATTTCCGTTTAATGTACAAAGGGTGGGTGACGGTTATTGGAGAAAGCCAGAGTTAACTAAATATTTTGCCAGCGGACAACAGTTCTTGCAGTTTTCTCTGTTACCATTTGTTTTTCTCCTTTAAAACGCATACAGAAGTGTAAATTGTTCTCTGTCGGTGATCTGGCGGCTTCGTGGAACAACATGGCTTCTGTTATCTTATCTGTCAAAACCATTGGCAGAGCCTTTTTACGGCAAATATCACGACAATCCCGTCTCTTGTCGTGCCTTTTCAACGGTCTTTTGAACTTTCTTGCGAGATACTGGATAACCTTTTTCTGAGGAATTGCGAGGAATTTGGAGACCTACACTCAATGTTTTCCTTTTGTTTTGACAATATCGCAAACAAAAATAGCTTTGCATGTTCGCCATATTTTCTCTGTGACAGTTAACGTTGTGCCCAAACAACCCTTGTCTGTAAGAAACATATTGCCACATATGAAAGCTATAAAAATAGTGTACTTACCAGAGAGAACGGGAAAGTATAAAATGTGAATTAGAAGAACGAGGTGAAACGAAAGATATCGTATATATACAATATATAGCAAAAATAAATGTTTTATAAGAATTGCCTATTATAAACTTTTCATAATTACACGGATCGAATACGTATCTAATAAATTTCATTGTAAACATTATACGTTAAACATTAAACATTAAAAGAGCAAATATAACAGGTTTTCAAAGATTAAAAATATTATTTTATCACTGAATTCATTACTTTATATGTACAAAATATTAATTTTAATAAATGAGTTCAGTACTTTTATAAATTGATCGACTAGATTGTACAAACTAAATTTAATTCTAATATCTTTTATAAGTCAAGACATGTTGAGCTCTATTCACATCTGCTAGACAGACTTTCAGCCAATCATTGAGACATAATTTCGATCAATATATACAGTGAATTACAGAAATCGTTTGTGTGAAAACGCTATAAACGGTATAAGCATGAACACGTTTGGAAGAAAACATGTCGTTATATAAAAGTGTTCCTTCCATATTGTAAACAGTACTTGAACCTCGGCGACTTTTCATTCCTCTATTGCTTGTTGATGTATAATGATTATGCTTCTAGTACCATTTCTCTGTGTCCAACATTTACCTAAAATAGTACAGTGTGTAGCTAGATTAAATGCGATCTATTAACGTTAAAGAGTTCGCTGAAGCATGCTTGTCAAACAGTCATTATGTCGAAGATTAATTACCGACGATTTGTAGCGAACCCTTC
>JAUELE010105349.1:0-14683 GCA_031471655.1 Diodora aspera
ACCCAAGAGTAGACTCAAAGCGCTTCCATATATTACCCTGGTTAACCCAAGCTGCCTTTCAGCGCTAGAAGGTCATTTCACTCCAACAATTAGTACTCAGTTTCCGCTGGGTCGACTGAGACAATTGTAGTAAAGTGTCTTGTCTAAGGACACAACACAGCCCCGCGACCGGGGGACGAACCCGGGTCGTCGGATTACAAATCCGACGGTTTACCACGCGGCCACCGCGTCTCCGTAGGAAGCAAATATTAGCTATTTTCAGAGTTATTCAAGAGCGTTTTTTGAGCATGATGTAAATTACACTCCATGAAAGTAGGACCATTCTTACGAACAGTGACACAAAAGTGGGAGCTGGTAAAGGTTGTCATCATTATTCTCTGTATCGTTTCTTTTGGACGTCAGTATATTATAAAAAATAAACCAGCCGAAATTATTACTAGTAGTTTAATTATTAGAAAATAAAACAAAAGTTATTGTGTACAACCTGTAAATAGAATGTAAAAGAAATTAATAAGACGGAGATTAGGATAAAATATATCTGAGACTTGAATGTCAAATAAAATATTATGAAGATTTTAATATACGACAAAACGTTACTAAAATGGAAAATAATGTTGAAACGAGCTTAAGATCCTCTTCCCCTAAACGTCTTCGTTCAACAAAGCGGGTGACAATAAACAATATTCCTGTATTAATGTTATACAAATATAAGTTGAGCCAGCGCAGAAGGCACAGCATCGTAGGCAGAACGGCGTTTTTAGACGAAGGATAGCAAGGTGCGCGCACACGTGCAATTTATGAGACATTGACTACATGCTTTGCTGAACTGGGATTATCTACCGCATGTTTTTTTTATGGAAGATGTATTAACGCATGATTATTGAAACGTTTAAAACAAAGCACGCAAATTCAGAATACATACAACTGTCTAATATAACCTGCTATCCCTCCGACAGCAGTTGCACACTTTATGTGTATTGTGTGTGTGATGCTTATTCAGTGGATGTCAGTGGCAACATTGTAGTCTGTCACCCAGACACCGAAGTTATATTATACTAGAGACAAGCATACAGTCTAGATATTTCCCAGTCTAGATAGCTGCCACTACAGGTCTGACTCTCCGGGATCTTATTTATTTTGTCACAAACTGTCGTTTTCATATCACAAACAAAATATTAATCTAACTTCAATGTCTATATTTTAGTTCCGTAACATTGTTCTTGAGTTTGAAAACCAACACTCTATTTCTGTACTCTTTTTGCAACATGAAGAATATGAAGAAACTATCAACACAGCGCTTTCCTCTCCAGTTGAATATGCACAAAAGGACTTAATGAATATGTAACCTAGAGACATTCTCCATCATTTACTGTAATGAACTCTATGCACATAACCACCCAACAGCCAGCCATTGATATTTATAAATGCAGCCAAATGTTATTACTTCAGCAAGCAAGGAAATCACTTACAACCACAGGCATCACGGCAAATGAAAGGAAATCCATGCTAGAGTAAACACTGTGTTTTACTGCAGTGGATGCAATATAAACGTGCCAACGAATTGATGGAGTGGTTTTAGGCCCTGGCGTTGTATACACAAACGCAACTCTTCTTTTGGTGTTATAAAATCCCTTTAACTGTTGTCAGAACATCTTCTGTTGCCACTGCGTACATTCTTTGCCAAATTGTTGGATGAAGTGAGCGCCAGTGTTGACTTAATATTTTCTTTGCAAATTCCAAATGTCTATGCTCTTTCTTGCTTGGAATAACAGTTGGTGAATATCGTTCAAGAATGTTCTGAAGCAGCGGAATACACGCGAGCCTCTGGACATGGCCCGGAGACCAATATTTACAGGTCTCCTGTCTGGCTTATACATGATGTAGAAACATGCCAGCTAGTGTTTGGTGATGACACGAGATCTCACTATAGCTGCTCAAGACCTTTTGACATGTTTCAAAAAGATGAATTGTTATTAAGTATCTTGTATCCCCTTTCCCAATGCTGAACAGTAGAAACACTGAATATGTAAAAGTGGGTGAAGTTTTACGTTGCACTGGTAATCTGTCAGCCATATCGCCAGGTGATGTACAAAGTTCAAATCGAGATAGTAAACGGCTCTTGAAAACATTGCATTTTAATTGTTTTACAACAAGTATTGTGTTACTTGAGCCCTCGCTTACATCGCTTCCTTGAAGCCTGCACGGATCAAAATAACATGAGAAATATGTTCCACAATCATTCGTTATATACACAACCCAACTAATGAAGCGTCACTCATTAGAATACATGTAGGTATAATATGAATTTGGTACTTTGGAAGCAGTCAAGTGAAATATCCATAATGAGTGACAATTCACGATGTTAATTATTGACGTTTTAGGTAACGACTTGCTGAAAGCAAACCATGCTCAAAATCGGTATTTTAGGACTGACCAGAAACATAAAAGACACCTGTGCATTTTCTCTGTTCATTTTACAAAATAAATATTTATCGTTAAAACTCATTTACCTAATTACCCATATTATGTCTTTGGATAATAATATGTATGTCATTACACCCATGGTTTAGTCGTTGGGCTGAGTTTAGATTATACATGTATAGGTAAATGTTAGAACAGATTTTGTGTTTCAAGAAATATTTCCATTCCAAGTACTTAAGATCTACATGAAAGCAATACACACATACCTGAATATGATTTGGTTTAACTTATGACATGTACACAATTCTTGAAAGTCTTTCTTTAAACACTGTATGATACAAGGCTGTACTGACTGTATTTCTTGTTGCTACTTTACTAAAGTTGCGTTGACGATAAACCCGAGACAACGTGGGTATATTACAGGGTAGAACGACCAATCATAACAATAAGTACTACAGAACGCAATATAGGGACTCGTACTTGGGTGCCTTACTCAGAATTGTGCTGAATTTCTGAACATGATCTGCTAAACGTAACCTATATATCTGCTCAACTAGATTTTACATTTGATATTCTGCTACGATGCAAACGAAAATGGAGTATGATTTCCAAATGCATAAATGTTCAATGTCTTCCTATTGATTATCGCGTCTTTTAAACACGATTTACGATGCATTGGCAAGAGTATAACATTGCAATTTAATGGATACTTAAAGACGCAAACCTTTTAAACACTTACCGAAGTGCACCGGACGTGAGTATCACTCGGTTGAGGTTCATCTCCGAAATAATCATTTGTAGTTTTGAAAGAACATTGTCGATACTTCTTACTCGACATTGCACATAGATGTCCCTTTGCTAGTAGTATCCAGAACACCGTGTATATCGCAAAGCGGAGACGATCAACTCGCCGCCAAGAACAAGCCACGCTTGCAACATCAATGAAGCTGTCGCGCGCCGTGCCAGAAGCCGTGCCCAGCTAACCAGCGTCAACTAAGCCCGGGCCTCATTGAAGGGAAGGTGCTTAGAGACATAATTACATTCATAAGACACCACGAGTCGAAGAGAGGCAGAGAAACAGCCTTCTTGGTATGACGTGTCTATATTAGTGCTGAGATTTAGTGAACCTTAGATTGTCTATTAGTACTTTGTAGCTGTAATTGTGTTACTAGAGCAAAGTTAGGGACTGGCTTAAGGCCCGAAGACAATGTTAAGTGTCGTGGGTGTGAATGTCCCAGAGATGTTGTCGTGTTTTTGGTTGAACCACAGTATCTGCGTGGGTGTCATTAACTACACGTTTACTAATCACCTTTTCTATAACGTGTTTACGATCTCTTTTATTTACTTCATTCTGGTTGATTGGGAAATCTTAAAGAAACCTTCAGGGTGCAGTTGAAGTATGCTCAAGCGTTGCAAGAACAGCAATGTCGAAATCGCGAAACTGTTTACATGATACCATTTTTTCTGTATTTGGACCACATGTTTTCTAGCATCGCGGATCTCTGAAACTGTAACCCTGGTGATCATGAACTGTAGCCGAATGATGTGGTGAACGGGTTTATTTGGATTACACAGTGAACACCATCTAAGTCTGGCTGCGCTCAATGGGCAAAGTGCTCGTAAATACAGAATCATTAGTGACGAACCATTGATGTTGTCATGACCAGACTGTGTTTTTCTTGTGGTGACGATGACCAATAAGACCTCGTTATGTTTTAAATATGGAGTATGCTGTTCGTAGGCATTACTTTGTGTCAGCTATCTTATGAAGAAATGTATTTAGGAGACAATAAATCTCGTTTTATTGAAATTGAGGTAAATACCATAAAAAAACCCACATTATTATGTCTCTATTATGTCTGCTGAAACTGGTTGTTTTGCTATGTAATGTACACCGAAACGTGACACTTACAGAAAATTGTTTCCGCAACTTCCGCGTCCAATGTGGACTATTAAAGTCTCACGACATTTCCAGACAAATATAATGAACATGGAGATCTCTAGGAGTACTGCGTTTGCACCTTATCCAGGACACACCTTATTCAGGACACACCTTATTCAGGACATACCTTATGCAGGACATACCCCAATCGCCTGCGAGCTGGAGGGAAGTCCAGACAGACTTTACATTGAAGTCTGGCGTCTGGACTGTTTATCCGAATTTATCATAGTATACATTTAGCTTTTAAAGTAAACTGCGCAACCACTCTGCTCTAACTTCAGTGTCCAAACTTGGTAATTGGCAAAGTTGTAAACTGACAACTGCAACAGTCTAATAACTGTCTATTTTCATTAAATAAAACAAATGTTGAAAGAAAAACAGAACACAAAATTTAATCAAAAGTTAGGATCATCGTTGGTAATCCTGTCTTCCATTATATCCGGCCAGACTAAACCAAAGCTCAATTGTTTTTAAAGCATATAAAAACACTCAGACATATAAACTGATGACTTTAGCGAGGTCGGTTTTACCATTCCATCAACAACAAAACAGTATCGAGTGAAATTCAATGGCAAGAAGCACATTTTCCTTCCGATAGGCTCCGGTGTTGTATTTGTACAGAAATGTTATACCCAGATTTCAGTAATTGACATTTGCAATTTGTGCATGATAACAAGCTTGGACAACCATTTGTCATTCGATCTTCTATGGAAACATCCCTTAAAACGCCATGGCAGATCGTTAAATGAAACAAATGATGGTGGTGCGCAATGCTGGTTATGGGCTTTCGATTGCTGGTTGTTATTCTACAATCCAACAACTGACGTAAACGAAGTGCAGAGTTATGTTAAATGTGTCGGTGGCTCTTCAGGTCACCCTGCCTCTACAATAGTTACAATGGTCTATGTATCCTCACGTATGATGCAAACAAGAAGCTCGGATGGGTCAAGGTATCGTATGACTTACATTACGAGTCAATGCATTGCTCTATTTAGTGGTAAGCCGAACAGTCATCGACACTAGCAATACACCGATTTGGATTATTGGATGATTCACCTTGGATCGGAAGAACACATACATTTACCCCTCAGTTCATCATAGTAGACTGCTTTGCTGCGCTGAACTTGAGTCTGTCAAACAGACCATGTAATGTTTTTATTTAATAGTCGTGGTGTGACTATGCAGTTTGCAAGTCCAAGACTAGCTTACTGAGAAATATCTAAAGGGATTGCAGTCAGTCTAATACAAGCTCAGCTATCAGCTTTAGAAAGACGAGTTTAATTGTCATATGCAGCATTCGAAATTATGTATAAGCCAGTTCCATGCCTATAGCTTTCCATTACTATAGCTTTCATGCTTTCCTTGAAACTGAACATTTGCTTCAATAATGTTGGAGTCAACCCCTCCGAGGACCTCCGTCCATACCAGACCATACAACCTCCTTGGTTTTAATGTTGTACAGATGTTACGTATGTCACTGACGGTTAAAACTAACTACAAAGATATGTTGTTTACAAAAATATATTTCTGATGAAACCCTGCACACAAAATAATGGACAGCCGTTTTGATTTCACCCTTCTGATGGTGTCACCCCTCTGATCGTCTCACCCAGTACGGTCTGCATCCCCTAGTGACTTCATTGTAAATACAATCGCTTGATTGGAAAGTTCGTATGTGCATTCCTTGCATTTAGATTTGTGTGTAGATATCCTTATTTAATCTGGAAATCAACACGTTGATCACACCTGAGCTACATTAACACTCAGGTTTCCCCATATCTCTGTCTATTTACAGCAGAAATTCCGATATTTGGATTAAAGATATAACTGATTAACGACGGAAACACGCTGTCAATTAGGAAATAAAGCTATTTTGATCTCGTTTTACGAGTGGTGTATCGTAAACCAGACCATGGAATTAAATGTTATTTGAAACCGAAAGCCAGGGCGTGTTGTTTCAAGTGAAAATTTTGATTCCATGCTCGAATTGAAGATACACACTTTGGTAAAACGAAAGCGCAATACAATGAATGTTCACAAACTTCTGCCCTGACTGGTGATTATACATATCGTTAATAACGTGTTAACGCAGGACTATTTCTACGAGTTTCACTGGAAGAGTTCATTCTATCCCAGGGGGAACAGGGAAAGGTGATCATTGCTAAAACAGTTTATACATTGTTGTTGATCAAATTTGTCGTCAATGCGGCAAACGCGAATAATATGAACATTAGAAAGTTTTACATCAAAGCAGTACATTACTCTTTGATTTGAAAATTTCTTTGAATGGCAGTGCCCGTGCTGACAAAGCGAAATAGAACTTTTTTAGTAGCGCCGATACACAAGCTTAATGAAGTTTGACTGTTCACGTTTTTACTTCGAACGGTATATGAAATTACTCCTCGTTTATAGTTATCATGGCTAGAGAGGGCGATTTTAACTACCTACTTATACTAACGCTCAAAATAAACGATTCACAGACACATAATTACAACCTTCACCAGCTCTCGTTTTTGTTAGTCTAAACTGTTCTTACTTTAGTGGAGTTTCATCTGGTTCACATCGTTGTGCAACATCATTTGAATACATTACAAATAGCCAGGAATCGTTGGCTGTCTTCAGTCGTCTCTGAAAGCCTTGGTATGGTGTATAGTTTCTTTTGGACGTCAGTATAGTTTGTTCCTACAAGTTGAAGCTTTGGTGACCTGTGCGGTGATCGCCTCTTCATTGAAATCGCCCATTATTTAATAATGCATCTGTATTAACAATTCGAAGATCCACTGCTAAAAAAATAAAAGGCGTTTAACCACGTTCCATTTCATTTTCCAAGATCAAATGTCATTTAAGTTTTTTTTAATAATCCGAACTGATTTGTTAATAATACATTTGACTCTTCTTTAACAACTGCACCAAACAGCGTCAGTGTGTTGTAGATTAGACACCTCCGTTTGACGAATCGGAAACGAGCAAACGTAAAGGTCAAAGAAGGATACAGCTGACACCAGAAACAAAGTGTCAATAAACGCCGATTATGAGAATATTAAGTATGTTCATGTCTATCTTCTGAACTGTCTTGTAACAAGTATCGGTCAACATCATTGTTTGCAGTGTCTGGTTCCACGCTTTGGCATTAAATACCAGTGGACTTGTGTAGGCCTACCATACATCATTTGGACCAGCGCAATGAGGATAATCCAACAATTGAACTACATATTATATTGACGGAGCTGCAAATCTCATGCAGCGATCAACAGTAACAGAGTGTTACATGTTATCCATTCCGAACTGTCGTGACCGCATATTACATCAAAACACTTTGTCTTTAATTGTACAATGTGTTTTTTCATTAAACATTTTAATTTACAAACGTGAAACGGATTAAGCGCAAGCCATAGCAATTTAGTATGGCCTGCGGTATTAACATAGTAACAGTTTAACTCCTTTTATTCCTGTAAATAAATCTTAGATACTATGAAATCAGATGTGATGGTAAATACGTATGGTTAGTGTCCAAATCAACTATTCAAATGTGTCAAATGCGCAGCTGAGATGACATTTGAAAGGGATATAATAGTAAATACCATATATTTGCATCTTATAATATTTCAATAAACTCTAGAAAACTCTACGTGATATCCTTTTAATTTCATACGACCAATATTTGTCACATGCATGATAATAAAGACGCGACCGTTTGATTATTATTTTTGCAGGAAGTCCCAATGTCGGGCCTCCCCAAAATCTGGAACTGGAAATCAAGGGGAGTTTGCACACCCCCCTTTCCTAAAAATCAAATGGTCATTCCCTAATTATAATGAGGTCATCTACATGTATATTGCAACGAACTCCATTTACTAGGTACACATTCAAAGCGCCCGGTCATTGGAACATTGTACAGTCACAACATTTTTCAACTCCCTGAAGAGTATACAAATATGTCAGATGTCGGTGCAAAGAGTGATTACGTTTCTACGAAGCACATTTCGTATTTACCAAGGGCGCATGGATTGTTTGGAGCTGGTTAATAGATATTATAGTTCATGAAAAAGGCGATTTCATAGGCATTCTATAAGCTTGAACTTTGAATTTCTAGAACAGCATTGATCCGTACACAATCTTAGTTCTATCTCCTCATTCGATCTTGGTATCTGCGAGACATTCTATAGAAAACTCAGTTAACGATCTCCACCGTGGAATATGGTTGAAAGGCCACATTGGACAGCAGTTGAGAATATCTGTTCTTTATCCTAAAGAGCCAATTATGTATTGCGACTGTTCTTAAAGGCGAGCTGCAAATTAGATAAGGTCAGTGATCTTATTGGCAGGGATTCGGTTTTCCATCTGTCATTAGATCACAACATGGCCGTGCAGAATTGGCATTTCATTCGCCATTAGGTCTCCAAATCGCTCGAGGTCGAAATCTAATGAAGACATGCCCCAGACGATAGCCACAAATAAGTCTGCGGCAAGCGGGTCATCTTGTTTCTCGTCCCTTGTTATTCACCAAAAGAATCCAAACCTTTCTGGAGGCATACGTTTACTAAATCTATGAAACTTGATTATTCATCAAAGGAGACAGAACTCCTGATGTGCACAGACGCATGGCTTTACTGAATTCAAAAAACTTTCTGGTCTTTCAGGGGGTATGACATTCTTCAAAATTGATGATAATTCATAATACATTGATAATTCAAAAGCTTAGCTATTCTTTTTGTCTATGAGATGGCATGGGTTTATTAAATATTGAACTCGTCAATGGCGGTGATGCTGATGATTCGAACACACTTCGACTTCTACACTTGATCTACAGCATAAGATGTTTTATTTGGGAGTACATTTCCTTGAAAGGTAGCTTTTCTGCTACTGTTGCGATTGAGTTCAGTCCGGGATTCGAACATGTGTCCCCAGGGTCAGGTATCCATCCCAAGCACTAACGATGAACAGCACTTGTGGTTCAGCGACCGAGTTTTCGACAAAGTCGACAGTCAGTACCTCCCTGTCACTGAATATGTCACTGCCTTATCGGCCTTGGGAGCTGTGACTATTACCTATCTAGGAGGTACTGAATGACGACTCTGTAGAAAACTCAGTTGCTGAACTACATTTTTAGCGAAATCTCGGTAGCTGAGTGGTCTACATCGCTGATTTTTAGTGCTGGCGATGAGTGCCTGACCTTATGGGCGCGGGTTTAAACCCCGGATGGGACTCAACAGCAACAATAGCCCAAGGGATACAATATAATAATTCAAAATAAAACAAATTATGTTGTACCTGATCATTTTCTAAACTGTCACTGGATATTTCACGTTATGGTCGGTATAGAAGCAGTGGTTTGTTGAATTCACCAAAAGTGGTAATGTTTATAATTCAACGGCTAAACACTTGTTGATCTGTAAGGAGTTATTGAATTCATCCAGAACTTTCTTGGCTGGTGTGGATGCAGGGTTTTGCTGAATACACTGGCAATACTGCTGATACACAGTACGAGTAAAACCTTTTCTTGGCTCGTGTGCGGTTGTGGTACTGTCGATACACAGTTAGAGTAAAGCGTTTGGCTTGGCTCGTGTGGATACATGGTTTTACTGAATCTATTGCCAATGGTGATACATTGTACATGTAGCATAAGCCACGTTTCAGTTTGAATTTCCAGTCGGTTTGAATACATACATGTAAAACGTGGTAATGTTATTTGTGTAAAGGAGGCACGAATATTTCTGTCTCCGTCGGTTAATAAACGCCGAAGACTTACCTCTGCAGAAATAATAGCTGATGCTCTGAGGATGAATTTCTAATACCGACATTCCACCATCCCAGTTGTAGAGCGGCGCCACAGGATAAAGGTTCAGGGTGAACGCATTAATATGTGTGACGATTTTTATCCACCAATTGTGCTATAAGTGATTATGTATACTGACGGCCAAAGAAACAGATACCGTTACTTTGAGAGACAACTGGATAGAAACAAAGATACGTTGGATATGCAAGAGATATCAATCAAGATATTCAACATTCAAGCACTCTGAAGTCCATCCAGCTGAAACCCGGTACCTGGTCGAAAAGCAATGGAAATGTGAAAGTCAATAGCGCCTAACTGGCAGCTTGGGTTGTATATATACTCCCTTGGGAGTTGACGGATGTTGTGTACACGTTATTATTATTATAAGATGAGGTCGTGTTATCGTGGCATGGATTAAATTACACTCAATAACATCCGAAACGTTTTTGATGAACTGTGAAATGAAGACATATGGTACTGGAACAGAGGTCACATCATCTTTATACTACTCAAAAGACGTTATTAACAAGAGCATTACATTTTCACCTGACCTTTGAGGTAATTGATACATTTTCAGCAGTTACAATATTGTCATATGCTCATATGGCTAGTTTCGGCAAACGTTCAAACATACAAATCAATTATATCAGTTTATGCTTATGTCCGGTTTGACCCTTTAATACTTTTGAGTAGTATATATATAGTTTCTTTTTGACGCCAGTATAGATACATGAGCTCACTTGTTGAAAGTGGATAGACATGTCTGTAATAGTAGATAGTAGAATCTATTATTGGCTCTATAACATCGCTCGCTTCTTGGTGGCGCCGCATGACATGACATGCATTAGCTGGTTGTAAAGCCTTGTAAGAAGCTACCATGACGTGCAGAAGAAACGCTACAAATGGATAATATTAATCTCTTTTCCAATCCAATAGATCGTTGTTATCGTCCATCAAGAGTCATACATACATATTGACGACTCTTAATATTAATGCATACACTGTATGCGCGTATAGCCTCGTCTTAGTTGTCATGTCGAAGGTTATGCATGAGATCCTATGCATAACATTTGACATGACCACGAAATCGACGCTATAGGCGCATATGGATAAAAAAAAAGGAAAAAAAAGAGGCTCATATGGATAAATATGAAGAGCGGTTCATTGCATCTGAAACATACGTTTCTTTGTCTTCTACCGTATGTCAATGTTATGGTATCGTTTCTTTTGGACATCAGTATATACCCGCGCTGCTTCCACACGTCTCCTTATGAAGGAATAGATTTACAACTTACATGTATGAGAACCAAACTGGATTAATATGTACAATCATAGTTTCATAACTTTAGTTGCCAAGCACGATACAATCATTTATCCATACGAAAGTGGACAAAATGTGTCAAATTGATAGATATCTTGGAAGCTCAGAGAATACATTATCTACCCATAAACATGAATATAACCATGAGTCAATTCCTTTTAATCTTCTTTACGACATTCGTGAGAATAATCTGCCTCGTGACGGCTATAACAGCCATTTCTGGAATCATTTGAATAAAATACCATCGGCGATAAAACATCAAACAATTTTACAGCCGGCTGTCGGGGTTCTGACGTGCAAACTCAAGATTCACATTGAGTGATGACATATAGAGCAACACATTCACGTGTTTAATTTCAGTGTGACAGTTTTCTATTAGCGGTATTTCAATAAACCAGTGATGGCTGGCGTTATGGTTATTTTATTGAATTGATTTTGAAATGTGAAGTCCATGTGTTTTTACTGCCTCAAATAATGTGTCTTTGGAAAGGTGGAAACAGGAAACGCATTATATTACAAATAATGTTTCAGTTGCTTGATGTTCCTTTTAACAGGAGGATGAAGCTACATTGTATATCATGTTATTAAGACATTAGAATCATTATTTAAACTTGAATTGTAGTAAATTCATAGTAGCCACAGATGGATTTTCCCATGTTTATAAGAATAATAATAATAACTAAGGATTTGCATAGCGCTAGTATCCAGTGCATATATGAAACGGCCCAGAAGCGTTGGTTAGGGGTCTTCACTTGGCAATCAGATGGATGAAATACTTGTGCAACATTGTTGACTTATATTTACATTCCAACAAGTGTGTCTTGAGTCTAAAGCGGAATAATGATAGTTTTAACTGTTGTGAATTTCATGGCCAGCTCTAGTAAAACACCTCAATCCAAATGTTGAAGTCCTTACTTTGGGGACTATCAATAGTTGCTGCTCAATTGATCCACGGAATCTAGTTGGCACATACTCCTGGATAAGATCAGTAAGATATGCTGGCGCCATGCTGTGACAAGATACACGGCATCGGAAGCGACGTATTTAATGTAAAACCTTTTTATATATTCATATTTCCCATGGAAATTCATGTAGCGAGGTTATTTGGCATCGTGCAACGCACATAGGCCAGGAGCTTGCGAAGTTAAGCAACATCGAGCCCGGAGAGTACTTGGATGGGTGATCGGCTGGCGTTGAAAGCTTCTAGGCCTTCAAGGGTGAGTCCCTGTCTTCTACTGAGACGCTGGCAATGCCAGTGGTGTTAACATGGGCAAATGGCTTTACTCGTAACCTGCCTCAGTCCACTCAGCCGAAACTGGGTACTGGTCCTCCATCAGGAGTGTTGTTAATCTTCTAGTGCCTAGTGGCTGCTTGGGTTACACCAGGGTAATAATGCCGAGCGCTTTGAGCAAGCTATACAAGCCTGGATTTAGCGCCGTACAAGACTTCACATTATTATTATTAATATTAGTATTATATTCTCCACACCTTCGATTCTGCTTTGGGAGATGTTTGGCAGAATTCTAACTTAATCTGAAGTGAATAACAATCGCAACACAACCATCACACTGAAAGAGAAAAAGAAATTTATTCCGATTTGGGAATGCACACTTTTTTTAGGTAGAGTTAAATGTATTTAAAACGCCTGTAAACTTAAATCAAAAGACTAAAACGTTTAAATGTAAAGTTAATTAAGTTAGTTATCTCAAAGGCTAAAAGAATACATGTTGCAGAAACTCTTTGAAGTAGACTGGAACTCTTTTGTCAAAGCAGAACCTACTTTCCGACAGGCATTAGTAATGAATTGATCTGTTTTGCCTATTAATGTCCTGTATGTTTTAGTGGAGCGTTTCCAAAGATAGATGTGTATGTGAGTGTCAAATACAAACTAACCTCTGGGCTGTTTCATTTCTCCTCTCTTCATAATTTTTGTGACATTAATACGATTCAGATTCGTTAATTAGTTCAGGTTTAATACTACTTCACATCCATGAGGTTCTGTTTAAGTTCCTTACCTGTAATATAAAACAACATTAATGTTCTGTATCTTCAACTTCAGTGAAATTCATCTTGAGTGAAGATCATTGTAACTCTAATGAACCTTATTTTAACCCCACATAACGTACATTTTACTTCAGCGCACATTGGCAAAACTTTAAATAACACATCGACTTAATTACACTAAATCTCGACTTAATATTAACCTCACCTTAACCTCATTAAACCTCAACTTTCACCCAGTTAAGCTTCGCAGAACCTGAATGACTTTCACTGATCGTACACGAAGCTACATTCATAAACCATACACAAAGCCTTATGAAATCCGAGCGAAACCTCATGAAGGCAACTTCATTGACTTCAACATAACCCCACTCAACCTCACCTTAGACCCCAATAAAGAATCAAAACATTTACATAAGCTGGGTTCTTTGTAAGTGCGTGTGATTCATCACATATCATGTGTCTGCCTGTCCCTGTTCAAGCACTGCCGAAGGAGAGAGAGAGAGATTACTTCTGTGTCATTCTCTCACTGGACAATTGCTAATCACAACGCGACTGTCTTGTGTCTGTTTGAAAGAGGATATCTTTCAGGAACATGAGTGGACCTGGAGACCTAAGGTAATTGGTAAGCCTCAGAATGAACGTGACCGTCAGAGGAAATCCTATACAGTTGTTTGATCTTCTTAAGGACTCGTGTCTTATCAAGGAAGCAAAACCTCAACAAGTATGTCTTCTCTCAGTTTACTGTGATCACGCGTCTAGCAGCAAAAGATGGCAGCTTTCTTCAGAATACATACTGTATTTAACCTACGTTGTTTCTTGTGAAACTTCTTCTCTGGTGTCGTTGCATGTTATTGTTCAGGTTCTGAAAATTCGGTTTAAGTGTGTTCCTTCGGTAGGTGTATTTTAAATTAACGTTTAAGTGTTTCAGTCAAACACATTCAAGGAAACGTCTGCTGTACCTGAATGAACTTCCGTTTTGATTTTATAAAAAGGAGGTCAATAAGACCTTGGTTCTTCAATGGTAAAAACTGAATAGGTAAAATTGGGCTTAATTATTTCAACAATGTTTCTTATATACACCAGCGATAGACGTATCATTACGGAAAATTGAATCCACAAGATTGGCGAGCATGTGTGTTGACACTCCCGGGGGGGGGGGGGGGGGGGGGGGGGGGGGGGGGGGGGGGGGGGGGGGGGGGGGGGGGGGGGGGGGGGGGGG
>JAUELE010105460.1:0-14681 GCA_031471655.1 Diodora aspera
AAGGGGATAAGGTTACAACTTGTACAAAATAAATTATGCCAACAGCCATCCAAAAGATTCCATTTGTAAATGAAAGTAAATGTCGAGCGTCACTTGTTAGTGTGAGTCCTTTGGTGACGGTTTAGGTCACTTGACTGGAGAAAACCCTTCCCACACTGACTGCATAAGTAAGGCCTTTCTCCAGTATGGCTTCTTTTGTGTTTCAGCAGATCACTTGACTGAGTGAATCCTTTCCCACACTCACTACACTTGTATGGTCTCTCTCCAGTGTGACTCCTGATGTGTGTTCGCAGAGAAGCAGACACTTTAAATCCTTTCCCACACTCTGTACATTTATAAGGTCTCTCTCCGGTGTGAGTCCGGATGTGTCTTTGCAGATCATTAGACCCTATGAAGCCCTTCCCACACACACTACACTGGTAACGCGTTTCCCCAGTGTGAATCCTCATATGTACCTGCATTAACGCTAACTGATTAAATCCTTTCTCACACACACTACATTTGAAAGGTTTTTCCCCCGTGTGATTCCTCATGTGCGCCTTCATTTGTCCTGGCTCTTTAAACCCTTTCCCACATTCACTACATTTATACGGTTTCTCTGCGGTGTGTGTCCAAATGTGTGTCTGCAAGTGTCTTGATGAACTGAATCCTTTCCCACAAGTGCTACATATATAAGGCTTCTCTCCAGTGTGAATTGTCATGTGTTCCTGTAGACGATCTGACCTATTAAAACTTTTCCCACATTCCCCACAAGCGTAAGGTTTATCCCCTGTGTGATTTCTCATATGTTCTTGAAGGGTACCTAATTGACTGAAGCCTGTGCCACACTCACTACATTTGAAAGACTTCTCCCCAGTGTGAACCTTCATGTGCGCCTTCATCTGTCCAGCCTCTTTAAACCCCTTCCCACATTCGCTGCACTGATAAGGTCTTTCTCCTGTATGAATCCTCATGTGCCTTCGCATATAACTTCCTTGATAAAAGTCTTTCCCACATTCGTTACACTTGTATGGTCTTTCGCCAGAGTGAATTCTCATGTGTGTTTTTAAGTGTCCAGAGCTCTTAAATCTTTTCCCACACTCACTACACTGATGAGGTCTTTCTCCTGCTTGGCTCATTGTGTATATGCTAGAGCTAAAACTCTACCAAATTCACCACTCCTGTACTTCAGAATTTGACAACTTCAAGCACTGACATTAGAAAAGACATCTTCCTAAGCTTCAAAAGTTCTGTAAAGTTCCCATTAAATCCTATGAAGATGAATAACATTTATCTTGAGTTGTTTAATTCAATCAAATCTGTGATATCACTGTCTTGAACTGAATATAGGACACTTGTTTCACTGAATTGTGTGACTACTTGCACACATCCTCTTCATAGATCGCTACAGAGATAGATCATCCTTTGTTGAGAAATGTTCCTGCAAAACCAAACCAAAGAAGAAAATCAGTTCAGTCAAAATACCATCAAAATATTTTTAAAACTAGACGTCTATGATGTTTTATTTTGCCAGCTTGAAATCATGTCAAATTAATAGTCATAATGTTTGCCGTTGCTAATAAAATTGTTGATATTGTTGCCGAATATTTTACCTGCCCACGGACAAGTAGCCTGTCTATTTATACTTGCACAAACTGGAACTGCACTTGCCCTAGGTCAATCGTAGCTACTCGTCTCTTTCCGTGTCTTTCTGTGACCTATCAGAGCAGAGGACTCGTATGCCCCTCGAGATCTGACATGCGGGAAATTTACGCATGGCGGCCGAATGACAATCGGAATTAGTAGGGTCCGATTTCGTATAGGCTTTTACGGATTAATCCGAGTGATATCGAGCGACCTGGTGGCGCACGTTTGGAAGTGATACGACCAAATAGTTACATCAGAAAAAATGTTTCGGCTGGTATATTTATAACACAAAAGCACTGATGTGTTTCATCTGTAACTTTTTATTTTTTTGGACATAAATAGTATAGGTTTCATTGAGTATTATAGCAGTGAAATATGAATGTGCGTATTAACAATAATTCAGAGTTATCTTTCCTTGAAAGTAGTATGCAAACTATTTTTCTTTTCTTGGATGCGCTGTGCGCTAGAGTGGGACCGGTCTTGTCAAAATGGCTACGAGAGGCATACCAGTCCTCTGAACGGTCACGGGAAGATACGAGTAGCTACGAATGTGGTCCTAAGAGTGTAACAATGATAATTATCTATACTTTTGGGTACAGGAATAAAGTTGTTGGCTATTAATTTCAAGCAGAACGTCTTTTGTAAAGTGAACGTGCACCATGGACGAGGAGTGGAAAAACTTTCGATCACGTGATCTGCAAGTTGGGAGAATTTGAAGCGAAGGACCGAAGCTCTGCACAATTATTACAATAAAGGAACATTGTGAGTGACTTAAACGTTTAATCGAATGGAAATTAATATGCAATCTACTGACATAAACAACACACACGTAACAAGGCCCCCGATCGAGTGTAGAGCGTTCCAGTTTTCGTACAGTCAAAAATTGTGTCTTGGCGTTCGACGTTTCCGATTTTGTTGTAGGTCTAAGTAAATAACGTGCAGACAGTTTTTTTAAAACCATGACAATACCATAACTGTGCGCAGATCATAAGTTTAGAAATTCATTCTCAGATATACGAAAACGATATAAAGCTACAGAATATTATTATTACCAGAGTGCTTCAATTCTTACAGGGACCACCGTTTCGAACGCACTTTAGTATGGGGCCTATTGTCATTTATGATTGCCCAATTTCTGACACCTAAACGTGTCTGAGACGTGTATGGGCTACCTGGAAAGGGCATTTCAAATAAGAACAACCACAACAAAAGAAGAAAAACTCCCGATTGCACGAATATGTTAGGGTGGTCGAAAATTGCAGAACAGAGTCAATAATTGTAGGCGGATTGTACGGCACGAACAGTAAATTCTTATGGGACACATGACTTGATAAAATTAATTAATTATGCTAGGGGTAACTGAAAATGGCATTGTCCAATGGGAACGGTAATGGTGTTTACAAAATAACGCCGTATCAGTCTTAGGGGGTCGATAATTGCTTCCTTTGCAGGGTGGGAAAAGGCAAGCCAACTTTTGCACAATCGGAATAGCTCGATTTTAATGATAAGGGTGGTGTGGTTTGGCGATTGTAACGGAAATAGACGCATAGTTATGAATGACGCAGCTTGTCAAAGAGTTACCGTACAGATACGCTGCGACGTGCAGTTGTTTTCCCCAGAAATTAAAATTTTCGGGTCGGCGGGAAAATAATAAAACTGCTGAGTGTCTTTTATTTTTTCCACATTGCTTCTTTTTCCAGTCTGCGGATCCGTAAACGATAAAAAAAGAAGTCTGGCCTGACCTGTCTGCAAGTCAAGATCATATGTGACTGAATTCATTTGCGAAATGACAGGCTGGGCACTTTGGGAAACAGGTGTGGACATATGAGTGCAGACAGGCTGTGGATTTGCCCCTGAAGATGATGCAGATAATATTTTGTTAATTGACTGGTGCTGATAGTCGTTGAGTCTGAAATAATGGTTTATGGAATGTATGTTCTTATGTCCGGAGATCTGCATTATCTGGTGAGCCGGAATGCCGTTATCTGAAAGAGTTTGAACCATTCGCTTCCTGGCACTGTGATTCGTCAACTTTCGATCTGATGATAACCCAGCTTTTTGTGCCGAGTTTTGCATGAGGGAACCTAATTTTTTTGTTCTACGGGATGTCTGGTGAACCAAGTATTTCGAGGAAATTGAGTGTTTGTCGCGAGGTAGAATGGTTGGCAAGGCTAGCCGAGAGCTGTTCGGTCGTAAAAACAGTCAGGGGCATAATTCCCTACACAGGCGAGAAAGTCTTTCTCTTAGTAGCTATCTGGAAATTTGACCTGGTTATGGGTTGCATTTTCAAATATTTTTTAAAAATACTTCGAGTGAGTCCCTAAAAAAAGTACTGGCACACATCGATTCCTCAATACTTTCATTACAAATCTATCTACCTGTCATATTTATAGTCAAAATCTTCAGTTAGTTATCCTCTCTGAAAGCAGCATATTTACATTTCTCGGCGCCGAAAGTCACCATTTTTTCCCATATGCAAAACAAACTCACTAGACTCAGCGGCTGACACTTCAGATGCCGATGGTGTACGCATCTTGGCAGATGATACAGCAGGTGTGCCGGTAATCACTTTTGATGGACCTGGTCTCTCTTTATCTTCCCTGTGCTTGTAGCTGTTTTGGAATAGCAAAAATAAAAGAAATGTAGAAGAAAACAATCATGTTTCAAACATGGAGCCACAATTCACAGTAAAATTTCCGATACAGAAGGATGAGGACATTGGAATTTTCATATAAAATTGAGGCTCTAGCAGTGACCTCTTAGAAATCTAAATTAGGCCCACAGTGTTCATAAAATATTCTGAAATGAATGGCTTCCTCCCAAAATATAGCATGAAAATAGAACTTTACACTTTCAAAATTGCTACATTTCCAAGCACTCGGGTTCGATGCATAGTCTGATGACCGCACATGAAGTCCACATATTATCATCATAATGTAGATATCTAGTTTACCTAAAATGAAACCCTCAATCAGGATTTTCGACCCACCTTTGTCAGCCTTAAAGTTAGTTACGAATCGTGTGTCGACCACCGACTCCCCAAAAAATCTTATAACATGCTTTTATACTTTGACGAATGTGGTTACAAAAATTATGCCTCTTCCATCCGCTCTGTTTTATGTTCTTATGGTTTTGGAATTGTTTGGTTAAATCAAAGTGTTGGAGATAAAGTTGTATTTATTAACATTTTTAAAAATACTGCTGTCAATTTATTTTATCAGTCTTGGAATAGCAATATTACAAACAGTTCAAGATATAATTTGTACAAGGAATACAAAAGCCTCCTTAAACGGGAGAAATACCTTTCACTTGTAATAGAGAAAACATATCGTAACATATTAATTAAACTAAGATCGGGAATACTAAGGTTAAGAGTTAATGAATGGAGATGGCAAGGTATCGATGTTACTTTAAGATTATGTGCTTTTTGTGATTATGACATTGAAGACTTTACTATTGTCTGTTCTCAGTATGTCAACATAAGATTGAATTATTTACCCCGTTACTTTTGTACCAACCCATCTATACATAAATTTAAAATGTTATTGTCAACAAACAGTGAATTTCTTTTAAAAAGATTATGTAAATGTCTTTACTTCAGCTATGAAAGAAGAAAATCTTGTATATAGCAATGGTCGGGTTTATACCTTCATGTATCAAAGTTTACTGTAATATATGTATTAAATATCTTTTACTTTTGTATATGAGCCAGTGGCCTTAATACAATACAGATTTTTTACTTTGACTTTGACATCTTGGACATGAATCGTCCAATGAAGTCCCGAGGCCTTATGCCCGGAAGTCCGATGGCTCTCAACCAAAAACCTACGATAACTACATGATGCACGTGTATGAAATATTATTAGTTAAAAAGGGTTAATTGTCATAAACAGTTAATATTTAATATGTATTAAATCTCAGTTGCAACTACTTATTTGGCAATGATATCACTTCAGTTATTATATTCGTGCACAATGGTATCGTTTCCATGGAGACAGACAAAAGTCCACAATAGCAGAGTTACTTCCCCTGCAACGACAGCCATCCAATCATGTCCGAGATGTTTAGGAGACAGGGACAAATCTCTCTCTGCGCCGCTCAGGTAGCTGAAATAGCCTTCGAGTGCGAGAGGTCTTGATCATTAGTTCCCATATACCACACAGCGCACGCGCACGTGCACGTTCCCATAATACCATCCGGAGCACTTACGTGGAACCTGTGCGCCTTGAGTAGGTAACTAGCTCATAGGTGGATTATCTCAAAACATGATGTTTGATAACAATATAAATAATCATACTATGTTGTACATTGAAGCATGGCAGGGATTGCAATTGTTTATGCATCTTACAAAAAAAAAACTTATGGAAGAAATTAAATCAGATTTATCATTGCGAATATTTTGACCACCTGCAATACATTCGGGGCTACTGTCACTCCAGGTGCCATTTTCCTGACACGTGATGTTCTGTACCCCCTTAAGCTTCCTGTTTTCGGAGATGCACTTGAACTCCACACAGGTGCCATTGCTATATCGATCCCCAGACTTCATCACCCGCTGGTCACTTTTGTTGCTGGCTTCGGTACTGGAAAGTAAAACAACGAGTGTCATTCTTTATAATGTCTGGAAATACTTTCTTTATCTGTATAGCTCACTGAGTGACTGTCTGACTGAATGAGTAGCGTCCTTACTGTCTGACTGACTGACGGAATTAGTCGCTTACTAGTTTTATGACGAACTTGCTGATTCATTGGTTGAGAGATGCTCACTCATTAACTGTATAACTGGCTGACTGACTGATCGAAAGCGTAGTTTACTCACCAACTGTATGACGGAATGATTGACTAACCAAGAGAGTACCTTACTCACCAACCGTATGACTGATTGACTGACTGACCGAAAGATTAGCTTACTCACCAACTGTATGACTGACCGATTGACTGACCAAGATAGTAGTTTACTCACCAACTGTATTACGGACTGATTGACTGACCGAGAGAGTAGCTTACTCACCAACTGTATGACTGACTGATTCACTGACCGAGAGAGTAGGCTACTTATCAACTGTATGACTGACTGATTCACTGACCGAGAGAGTAGATTACTCACCAACTGTATGACTGACTGATTGACTGACCGAGAGAATAGCTTACTCACCAACTGTATGACGGACTGATTGACTGACCGAGAGAATAGCTTACTCACCAACTGTATGACTGACTGATGACTGACCGAGAAAGTAGCTTACTTACCAACTGTATCACGGATTGATTGACAGACAGAGAGAGTAGCTTACTCACCAACTGTATGCCCTATTGATTGACTAAACAAGAGAATAAACTTCCCACCAACTGTATGACTGACTGATTGATTGACAGAGAGAGTAGCTTACTCACTAATTGTATGACTGATTGGTTGACTGACCGAGAAATTAGCTTACTTACCAACTGTATCATGGATTGATTGACTGACAGAGAGAGTAGCTTACTCACTAATTGTATGACTGATTGGTTGACTGATCGAGAGAGTAGCTTACTCAGAACATGTATGACGGATTGATTGACTAACCGAGAGAGTAGCTTACTCAGCAAATGTATGACGGATTGATTGACTGACAAAGGGAGTAGCTTATTCACCAACTGTATGACGGATTGATTGACTGACAAAGGGAGTAGCTTACTCACTCACTGTATGACTGATTGATTGACAAACCAAGAGAGTAACTTACTCACCAACTGTATGACTGATTGATTGATTAACCAAGAGAGTAACTTACTCACCAACTGTATGGATGACTGATTGACTAACCACGGGAGTAGCTTACTCACTAATTGTATGACTGATTTATTAACTTACAAAGAGAGTAGCTTACTCACCAACTGTATGACTGATTGATTGACTAACCAAGAGAGTAGCTTACTCACCAACTGTATGACTGATTTATTAACTTACAAAGAGAGTAGCTTACTCACCAACTGTATGACTGGCTGATTGACTAACCACGGAAGTAGCTTATTCACTAATTGTATGACTGACTGTATGACTGACCGAGAGACTAGATAACTCACCACCTGTATGACTGACTGATTGACTGACAGAGAGAGTGGCTTACTCACTAACATCACAACTGACTGGTCGAGAGAGTAACTTACTCACTAACTGTATGACTGACTGATTGACGAACTTACTCATGCTATTTGTTTCATTGTGTAACTGACTGATTGAATCACTGAACGACTCATTCTCTGACTAGCTGCATAACTGACTGAATCACTGAATCGATGACTCATCCAGACAACATGCTGACTAGGGATTTACTGGTTGCTTCAGGGTCGGGATGACCGGTAACTGCCTGTCCGACTTATTGACTGGTTCGCTTGAAAACGCACTCATTCACACCCATACTGACTCACTGACTGCCCGTGCAACTTTCGTGAATGTAGACTTACTGAATTACTGCATGACTAAATTACAACTTGATCCATAAAAATTAAACCTAATCAGAAGAGAAGCAAAAACAGAAAAGAATTAGAATAACGTTATCTTAGAAATCTTACCGGTGCCGATAAAAACGCGCTTCTATCTGGTTAGATAAGACTGGCTCCGGACAAGACTTGTCTGTAAAGATAACATTATCATAATCATCATCATTTTTCTGTTCTTCATCTCCTTTCCTTCATCATCATTACATTATCATTATGATTATATAGCTTTCGTCTTGATTTCTATCATTGTCGTCGTCATCATTGATCATTGTCGTCATCGCCGTCGTCGTTGTCATCATATTTATATTTTCTTCTTATCATCATCATTACATCACCATCAACATTTTTATAATCGTCGTCGTCATCATTATCATCATCATCTATTTTCTTCTCTTCATCATCATCGCATCGCCATTATCACTTTTATAATCGTCGTCGTCATCATTATCATCAGCATTCATCTTAAAGTTCATCATTTCATAATTGCTCACATTTGGGCATTGTTTCTGCCCTGTAAAATATCTATACTGACAAGCAAAATAAACGATACCGAAATTTTGAGAGACTACTTAATAAATTCACAAATGCATTGGATATCTCTTCAAGATTAGGAAGTTTTATCAACGACATGATGCCAATCACATTACAATCATTGAAATACAAGCATTATTTGGATCAACTATGACATAAAGACGTAAAAGAAAAATAACTGAAATCATTAGGCATCGTTTCTTTTGCCCGTCAGTATATATTAATTATTTAAGAGAGTCTTTGGAACTTGAATTCCTAAACTGTCACTGAATATTTCACTGTCATATCTGCCTTGGGAGCTGTGACAATTACCTATCAGGGGGTACTGTAATTCCAAATAAGACAAGTTATGTTGAATTCATGGTTACATTTTTCAGTTGAACTAAAAGAGTCATTCGGCTGTAGGAGCCAGCTCAACAAATTCTAACACCCACAACCAAGCAGTTCAAGGGGATCGTTAACCACTGTGTCATCTGCACCCACTATGGTCATGACGTTTTAACTGAGTCTAAATAAGGCAAAACCAGTTTCATTTTTTTCTTCAGATTTAAACAAGCCATTCGTGATGTATTACATAATTTAGATTCAAACATAGAGGTATTTTGTGGTACAGCGAGCACAAAAGGACCGCGTCTCCTTCAACGGGCGTGTAAAACCTACAGTGACAGACTCACATTACAGCGTCCCTATCAAATAATCGTAGTGACATTCTGGACAAAAACTTCTATTGCATCAGTGAAATCGACACTCATCAATGTCACAGCGGTATGTCAAGTCGAGCGGCGAAAGTTATTCTATAACACCCCATGTTTATAGGTGTCAAAGGTGATCTTATACGTATGTTTGTTGTAATGAGGTGCTGAAAATCACACTTTGCCAGATAAATATACCTCCGCCTTGGTACGAACGAGAGGTGTCGACTTACTTTGCGGTACGTTGCTGTTCATCAGTTATAGAATACCTGTGCTTGACTACATCCAGGAGTATACAGCATGTATTATGTTTCACATGTTAGATCGTGCCAGGCAAAGGGGTATTTGGTGCATGGAAAATCATTGTGCAATTCCCAAATGTCATTGTGGTCTGGTCACTGAACTACATTACACTAGTCGCAGATTATTAAGGGTGGATCACTGTAACTATAATGAATCTGTGAATGTGTGTATTATGAGTGCCAGACACCATGGACCACGGCCCGGAGGGAGAGAAAATGTATGTGTGTAGGCGCTAGTTAAAGCAAATTAATAGATACAAGCGTTATCAATGTGTAAAGTAAATACGTTTAAAGGATGCTGATCGGTGAAAACAACGCATTTATTAATTGGTGAATGGATGCACTCTTATGCCAATATACTCTTCTAAAAACGAAACTTGGCATAGGTTTTAATTGCTTAATGCCAGAGTCAGTATACCTGACATATACATGCATGTGACCAAAGCAGTCACAGCTCGGAGCACTAAATAGATGTGAGATTCATTATCGCTGGTAAACTGACTGAATCCGATGCACAGACATGGTGACGACAAAGGGGTAGACAAAATAATTTAATGTCAGTATCTATTACGGTCACCACAAGAATCGATCACAGCTTGGCAGCGGCGAACCATAGAAGCAATCAAATGCTGAATAACATGTTGGGGGATGTTCAGCCACTCTTGCTGAAGTTTTCTAAAGCATTGTTGCAAGTGTTTGAGGGGGGATGATTCCTCTGACAGACATGTCGATCCAAAACATTCCACAAATGCTCAATTGGGGACAAATCCGGTGAAGGATTAGGCCAACGTAATCTCTTGACGTTGTCTTGCTGCAGAAAGTCCTGGCACATCAGTGCAACATGTGGTCGGGCGTTGTGTTGGAAACGTCCTCCACTGGCGTTAATGTGTGGAACAACGTGTCGTTGTCGAATCTCGTCACTATAGTGGACTTCCGTTAGTGCACCTGCAACATGCACAAGATGCACACGCACCCACACCATGACGCTATCACCACCAAACCGATCACAGAGTTTGGGGCTCACGTTCATTCCGACGTTTTAAGCACGTGTACGTCCGTCAGCTCGTGTGAGGAGAAAACATGACTTTTTTGTGAACAGAACAGTCCTCCATCTTGCGCGTGCCCATCTCACTCTCTGCTGACAACCCTGAAGACGTCCAGCAAGATGGCGTTGTGTCAAAAGGTACGTCGCACTGGTCTTCCAGCGAAAAAGCCCGGTCTCTCGTAGTCGGTTACGGACATTTGGTCTGAGATGCGCCGCAGCTCCCGGGCTTTGTGTAATCGTAGATGTTGCTGCTATTGTTTAATCGGGTAGATGTCACAACCGGATGTAGCAATCATGGGCCGCAGTCGTTACCCTAGATCGACCTGACCTTGCCCTGTTCCAAACACTTCCCGTGTTCTTTAAAGTGACCACAGTGTGGAAATCGTCTGTCTTGACACAGCAAGGTGCCTTGCAACATCTAGACTGGTTCACTGCCTTAGCTCGGCTCGCGCCTCCGCTCGTGCCTCCGTTCCACACTACTGCGCTCATGCTTGGAGAGTCCGAGCGAGTGCAGCAGAGGCTAGGGTACCAGTCTATGCAACATCTTGTTGTGTTGCTTCTGCTTCCAGTCAGTCAATAGTGTTATTGCGTTGAACATCATTCAGTTTTGACATTGTTCCGTCGTCTACACTGTCTGTGACTGAATGACTGAATCACCGTTGGTGTGGCCTCTTATACTGCACATACAGAGGTATCGGCATGGGTAAGTGCCGAACAACATGATGCACGTGTTCTACAGAAAGTTACGTTTTGGTGATGCGTTAGCAACGCGGGTATAGTTTTGCGTTCATGCATGTGTAGTGGGGCTGTTGCCTAACGTTTTTTGCATTAGCAAACACAGACTTACATTTATAGTGCTCAGGTGTTTCGAAAATGTCTCTGTTTATCAATGTCAAGTTTCTATTTCGAAGAGTATATATCTTAGATGCAATAAATGGATGCACAACGCATCAATATTCATAAATAATAATAAATGTTGCATTTATATATCGCTTCTTACCCAGAGATACTCCCTGTTCAAGGGCGTTTAAATATTAGTACAACATGTATTATTTATTATGTCTGAGCCTCGTTTAAATATTATTACCTATACAACTTGTGACAAAACAATAAAAAGGTCTTACAGATGCCTAAGGCAGGACTAAGTGTCCGAAAGGTTGAGTTAATGGTGACGAATCACTCCGAGTAAATTGCTTCATGCAGAAGTTTGGTAAACCTTCATATTTGAACTCGTTGCAACATATTGCAACCTGGCGTGTTGCAACTAAAATTACGTGTAGGTTCGGTCTATTTACAGTGTATGATATTATTTATTTTGTGTACGTGTATGACGGAAAATTCTGCAGTTTAGGATATTTGTTTTATATATTGTGCGTGAGACAAAATGTTCTGGAACTAATGCACCTCTTGGCAACTCTTTTGTTTGTTTTCATGACTTGTGGCACCATGAACTTTCGCACTTCATAACTAACATTGTTCTTCAAAGAGAACAGTCTAGACTGACATAGTGCTGCTGAAGCAAAGGTTGACACAACTGGCATGACGTGGTAACGGGTGCAGTAGAGGAATCACGGACAAACGTCGTTTTCTGACAAGCTGCTTGCCAAAATGTCACAGTTGCTCAACTCATATCTCTGGCTCCAAGTGGAACTTGTGGAACTGCTTCCCATCAATCTGGTGTTTTGATTGCTGCTGTTATTACAGTGAAAATCATGCTACTTATTGTTGGATTTTGAACAATCCCTCGAACATCTCAAAACATGGTTAGACTGTAAAAACAGGAAATATATGTTCAACCAACAATAAGTCGTACATTAAGTTGCAACTTATTCTGCAATATCGTCCGACTAGCATTGTATTGGTTCAGTGTCAACTGAAGACGGATTCAACCTTGAGATGATATTGGATGTGATAAGTTACAGTCTTTTATCAGCTGAATGTTTAGTTTCTAGTTTCATGTTGTAAACCGTACTTTCTCTAATAAGAGCTGGGTATCTAATATTGTGGTAAGAGCAGGCGGTAGAGGTGATGCTTCTTTAATGAGGCCCGGGCCTCCAATAGAGGTCTGGTCAATGACTTTTCCTTCCTTAGCTATACTCCATGAAAGTTGTCACAATTTGTTGCTATGGAAGCGGAAATATTATTTTCGAAAATTTGAAACCCTCAAATGACAGAACTAGGCTAGTTACATTTTTATTGAACTGAATTCTGCCCTTTAGTCATGGTGCGTATTTAATCAGGACTAAGCCTCTATTAGTATCCGGGCCCTCAACAAACATCTAAGAACTAAGGGCCTCATATCAGAGAACTTCCTACTAGAGGAAATACGCGATTCTGTTATACTGTAAATTGATGGTTAAACTGACTTCCGGTCGATATTCAATCAATAACGTGTACAATTATATTGCGCCTAATCCATGTGTTAGCATGCTCAACGCACTCAACATTATTACCCTGGTCACTGGAACCATCTTATCCACATAATTCGTCAATTTCCAGAAGATTGGCCAACCCAAGCTGCCAGCTACACGTTAGAAGGTTAACTTTCAAAATGCCATCACGTTTCGACGGAATACCCAATTTAATTTGGGTGGACTAAGGCAATTTACGAGTAAAGCCACTTGCCCAAGGCGACACCACCGACATTGCCAACAAATACAATCTTTAACAGATTGAACAATCATATCACAATCATGTGCAACAAAGTTATAATTCTGAGTCAATCTTTAAAAATGTTTATGAACATTCGTAGCGACACTACTGTGGTAATTTGAATTGGATTCTGTTGAGAATCTGTATAAGAAACGTTTGCATCTTGACCAGCTGATGTAGCAGCGAAACCATCATTGAAGATCACTTCCTAGTTATGCACTTTACATGTATTTCCCTGACGCATTTCTTGGCATCGTATGCCAGTCGTGAAGCTTGGTTTAGAAAATAAATCCATGCCACATGTCCACATGAAGTAATCTTTAGAACATTTACAGATACTGACGACTATTAGCAAATGTCAAACACAATGATTTCAATGTACGAGAGTATCTGTATAAAAGCACACATATCTTATATAACAGACATTATGGACTATACGAAGTATAACTAATTGGCGATCTCGTTTTCATACATGTAAGACTATTTCATTATGTTGATAGTGTGTCTATTATGCGCAACCAGTCAGGAGCAATTGTATTACCTGGATAAGCATTTGCTTCAGAGAGCAGGCCTGTTTTAAAAATGAACCAACCCATTTTAATAACTCATCACTAAATTACAGTGCTGTAACAAAGATCAATATGATTATGATGTGTTCTGGTGATCCGGGAATCCGGTTCATTGGAATGAGATCCAGACACTGAAGATACTACTTCGGTGAAAGCATCATAACCTTTTCGAAGCCACGATTCAAGGAATGAAAACTGAACCTCATCTGACTTTAGGAACGCATTTCTAGGTAACTGACAGGAAGTGTACTCCTGAAGGAGTAACACTTTCTCCCACTCTCTCTCTTCACATGCACGTATAAGAGAGCGACCATTGGAATTTTGGGAAGGAGATCATTGCCGACAATCTGTTTATTTTTCAAATACGTTTCTTTTCAATGTAATTATAAGAATACGAAATGTAACTGAAAGTGGTTATTAAGGTCATTTAGAATGTTTCGCCCGAAAGGCTCAAAACATTTATAATATTTTCTTAAATAAAACTGAAAAATCATGTTAATATATCACTGCAATCTATTTTTTAAACTCTTGATTCTTGCAATCCATTTATTTTTTGTTTTCAAAATGTTTCAGCCCTAAAATGTTCGCTCCTTATGAATCTTAAAATGGAACGTGTTCCCACAGGTTGTTGCAATTCTTCAGTCGTATAACCGCTCGTTTATCCATATATCGTTAAGTTTTAATTCAGATAGGAAATCCGTTGGTATATATACTCCTCAAAGAAAGAAACGCAAAACCAAATTTTCATGACATTGTGAAACTGAATTTAATAAATGAACCA
>JAUELE010105569.1:0-14681 GCA_031471655.1 Diodora aspera
GTAATTTGATTGACATAATCTCATTGATAAACCTTCCAAGTCTTGAAGAGATATCTCTTGTATATCCAACGCATTTGGGAATTTTTTCAGTAGTCGCTCAAAATCGTGGTACACTTTCTTTTGTACGTCAGTATAGATGAAAGATGTCTGCCTCAATTAATGTCTGTGGCTACTCGCTTACAATCTGTCAGCAGATTTCTTTCAGACTGAGTTTTAGATACGACTGAGTGTTGAGGTCGGTGACAATAACAGCTACTGTCAAGTGATTTTGCGAAACAAGGATTTAGAAACTGATTTTAGTATTGTAAGGTTCCTATTAAATATATGTATAAATGAAATACTCATCAATCCATCAATTAATTATATAGAAGTTATTTTCATACAAAATATCAAATTAACTTTTTAATATAAAATCAGCTATATATGCTGTTCATGGATTCAACTGGCGGAGATAGTGTGTCACCATCAACTGATAAGGAGTTGGCAGGAGACGCTGCTTTCTCCCCGAGGCGGGCACGTTGATCTTGAATTTGTTGCTGTCAGGTTTTAAACTCAATGCAACATTTCTCCTCAAAACAGAATTCATGTGATTATGTGCACGAAAAGAACTCAATGCAATTTCCCTTTAATGTTGAAATTCGTCACTTGTTTATATTTGTTCTTTAGTATATACAGACCATTTATATTTTGACTTGCCGTGTAACTATTAAGACTCGACAATGCTTAAAGTGAAACACCACAACGGGGTTAATGTACTGTATATATGAAGACGTGTTTCATCTTTCTTTAATGTGCAATTTTCTATCTGTCGCGATTTGATCCCGAAATGAGATAGACATATTTCAATTATCACATGATGGATAGCTAAGTGCCAGCTAAAACGTCACATTCAAATGCTAAACAGATTATTCTTAAATAGGTGTTATTAAATTTAAGAAGTGGGGCAAAAAGACCAGATTTAAAGATGGCCCGAACGTATTGAAAACAGACCGTCAGCTGTATTCTCGCTGTAAAGGAGTTTTTGTACATACATTTGACGATAGATAATTTGCTGATAAATTCCGTGGTTAACGATGCAAGGAAAACCTATCTGAGCACTAATTTACGCAGCATCCCTCGTTTTTTTCCCCGGTAACACGGAATTATATTGCTAATCCATGAAGTGTGACGTCACGTACAACAGCTGTGACGTACGATCATTAACATTTAAATTAACCAGTCGTATCAACAAATCCAAATCTTGTGAGAGATGCCAAGTATACAAATAGATTAAAAGCGAATTATGTGTATTAGGTTGAGATATAGAGTAAATCACATATCTGTGTACAAGATCTCGTGGAGAGTGGATGGATGGGCTCGTATCGCCATCACATTTACTAAATCTCGCGGCGAGATTGATGCGAGAATCAGCGAGATATCAGCCCATCTCGAAGGTGGACAGTTAACTGCGAGGAATAATATAGGACCATCAGTTCTCCGATCTCGCCATTGTTCAACCTCTCTTGATACGTGATGTGGAACGCAGGACGCCATTGTGCAAACTCCCTCGCTTGTCACCAGGCGGCGCTCGCATCTATTAAATCAAATAAACCCCTTATTTCATCTTTAATCTTCTTGCTTAGAAAGTAAATCTCGAAATCGCTCTCATCAACTAGCCACAGCGGAAAGGGATGTAAATGTGGTCGCCAATGGAATAATGTGACAGTCCCATCGTATCTAACATCTCTAACATAAATACAGCTCCTTTTCGTGACCAGGTACATTAAACTCTCGATTAAAGCGCTTATATATAAAGTCAGTCAATACTGGAACGTAATCAAATGGAGCCCTGTCGTATGTTTTGAATAACATGGCGGTGTATGATTTACCATGTGATTTAAATCATCAAAACAGTCATGCCTTCAAACTTGACACGTGTAGGTATTAAGATGTTGGGGACGTGTTATGTTTGTATGGGATTCAGCAAAAATCTTTATGATTAAGTTCTGATGAAATGTATAAATCATGGACGAACACGCTTTCAGTGAAACGAAATAATTTTCGTTGTGCACAATTAATTAAATGATGGATCCAAAGCTAATTCTCAGTCGAAGAAAATGTTTGGCGAAATCAACTGTATCTGCTGTAAACGGCTTTGCTTTGCTTAGACACGATCAGTCTGACGCATTTTTGACAAGGATATAATTTGAGCGGAAACCTTTGCCATAATATTTTGGAGTGCGAAAAGAAGAGGATTGTAGATGGTTCCAATGACCAGGGTAAATAATGTGCAGCGCTTTCAGCAGGCACCTAGTGCATGGGGTCCCCCTTTTGAAAATCAAATACGGAAAATTGTATAATAAAGAGTCCTCGAAACCCAGATGGGAATGAAATGTTGCATGTTGGACCATTTTCAAGTTGACCCCCCCTTCCAAAATCCTGGATCCGCCCCTGGTCCATCACCACATGGATGCACATTGATGCACATGATCCACTTTTCCTGTGGGGAGGCAGTTGAAGGCCGGCCAGACCTTGGTTTTTTGGATACTTCATCATTAAACTTATCATTAAGACCGTACGGCAGGAACGTTTGTATACAGCTCAAAGATTCATTTCAACTCAAGGGCTTGTCTCTTGGTTGTTGTGGTGGGCGAGTCGGGGTCTTCCCGTAATTGACAGATGATGTTCTACTTAACATGTGTTTTGCCATGTTCTTTATGATTAAAGGGATTTGGAACTAGTGTGTCTGTATTTTGATTGATATCGGCAAAGTGTTCATTCAGTCTGATTTTGAAGGTTCTCCCCCCCCCCCCCAAACATATTGTTTCTTGCATTTGTGAGTAGTAGACAGCTGTTTCTCCTCCTCTTGGAATTGTTGCCCATCTTTCCACAGTCGCAAATCTGGGAACACAACTCCTAATTTACCAACCATGGATTTGCGTCAGCGGTAACCCCTTATACATTGAGATACTTGATGAGGGTCTGGTACACAGTTGTCTCAATTGTCAATTAATACCTCTGAACTACAACATCCTGCTGCAGTCACCAAATATGATGTTAGCATGAATAATAAGCATGATCGTCATCTGAAGAGCTGAAGGAAATTCCTGCTTAGTTTCATTGCCCTAGCAGCACTCTATCTTACTTAAGGTGTGCGTATTGATTCTGAATAAACTGACTTAATTCTAAGGGACATTGCTCACACCAGAATAATATTTTCATTGTGCACTTTATCCAAAGGCATCTTAGTTGTTCCGACAAAGACACTGCCAGGAAACTCGATTATCCCTGAATTAGCTATAGCTCTCTTTCGGAATATTATTAGCGCGTTGATGGAAGAGATGGGAAGGAAAGTTCCATAAGTTTGCTCAGCAAACTCCTGATTGGTGGATGCAGGAAGCCTACCGATGGCTTCCCAACGATGTGTCCAGTAACAGAGGAACAGAAGAGATTGGGATTAATCTGACTTGGTTATAATCAAATTAATAGTGCAAGGGTTAAATCGGTGAACACATTTAGGATCCCATGTTTTAGTCAGTAACCTGCAATATGTGTAAAACCTATGCTTAGTTATCTTGTTATATGTATAAGCCTTTTATGTCACAAAACCAGCTGTTGGCGTGTTCTAGCAGACGCTCCCTTTTCACATCCTGGCCGCTGTTCGGATTACTATACGGCATCTAAATAATCAACAAATGAAAGGTATCCACATTGTGTAGTTATCAAGTAAAATCTTTTTAAAATGGATTTGAGTGTTCCAAGGAAATCTAACCGTGAATAATTTATTTCAACCACAATGCAAAGAGGTAATTGTCATGGCGACAATTAATACAACGATCTCTACATCAGTTCTTAAGAGATCTTTAAGAGATATTAAAACAAGAACATTTATCAGTTCTTCTAATCTAGCTTGTTTAATACTGTTACTTGGTGACAACACTGGCGTGCAGAGCTTCTCCGTGAATATGATGAGACGACTCGGGTATCTTTGTTGTTTTTATACTGTTACTTAGTGCAACACTGGCATGCAGAGCTTCTCCATGAATATGATTGGACGACTCGGGTGTCTATGTTGTTAAATACTGTTACTTGGTTACAACACTGGCGTGCAGAGCTTCTCCATGAATATGATTGGACGACCCGGGTGTCTATGTTGTTTAATACTGTTACTTGGTTACAACACTGGCGTGCAGAGCTTTTCCGTGAATATGATTAGACGACTCGGGTATCTCTGTTGTTTAATACTGTTACTTAGAGACAACACTGGCGTGGAAAGCTTCTCCGTGAATATGATGAGACGACTCGGGTATCTTTGTTGTTTAATACTGTTACTTGGTGACAACACTGGCATGCAGAGCTTCTCCGTGAATATGATTAGACGACTCGGGTATCTTTGTTGTTTAATACTGTTACTTAATGACAACACTGGCATGCAGAGCTTCTCTGTGAACATGATTAGACGACTCGGGTATCTTTGTTGTTTTTATACTGTTACTTGGTGACAACACTGGCATGCAGAGCTTCTCCGTGAATATGATTGGACGACTCGGGTGTCTATGTTGTTTAATACTGTTACTTAATGACAACACTGGCATGCAGAGCTTCTCTGTGAACATGATTAGATGACTCGGGTATCTTTGTTGTTTTTATACTGTTACTTGGTGACAACACTGGCGTGCAGAGCTTCTCAATGAATATGATTGGACGACTCGGGTGTCTATGTTGTTTAATACTGTTACTTAGAGACAACACTGGCGTGCAGAGCTTCTCCGTGAATATGATTAGACGACTCGGGTATCTTTGTTGTTTAATACTGTTACTTAGTGACAACACTGGCGTGCAGAGCTTCACCGTTAATATGATTAGACGACTCGAGTATCTTTGTTGTTTGTACACGGCAATTCAGGAGCAAGTAGTTAGTTCTGAAAACTGTTGTCTCTACATTGTTAAATTTACTGTTATACATCATATTCAATATTGCTGATGCGTACGGGATGATGTATTTCGTCACTTGTACATATATTTTCAAAGTGAGTTGAACCAACTTTAAAATTTGTTTTTCAAAGCGGGAATTTTTTCCAAGCGGGTTGTAACAAACGTGTTGGCATGTATCCGCGTGTAGGTGTAGGGCAGAATAAAACCGCGCAAGAAATAGTCAATACGTGGAACAATATTTGCTTCTGCAGCGGGGAATACGAACCTGCTCGCCTTATATTTGAACCAGAGACGTTCAGGAGCCAAGGATCAATTAAAGCAATCCTAAAGCAAGCTTGGTGTCTAAATCCATGGTCTCACCCAAAGGAAGATCATAAGGATGCTCCGGAGGCTGGTGGGATGGTGTATGTCTCCGTCCTTAGTGTCGCCAGAACAAAACCATTCAGGGTCGCGGTCAATATGGTTTGGAAGCAATAATGGTCGCGACTCAAATGAGGATCACTATGATGCTTATCAAAGTGGCCGGATGGTTCTTGATTTTGTTCTCAGGTCACCAGATTGGTCGCGGTCAATAAGGCTTGGAAGCACTGATGTTATCCACTCAATTTAGGGTCGCAAGAATACTCCTGATTGTGGCGGGACGGTTTATGTTTCAATGCTGAGGGTCGCTCGAAGAAAATGTTTTCGTTCAGTTTCCCGTCGCTCATGGGCAACCGAAGAATCACTGATGTGCTCTTCAGGGCACACCAATATGACATATACATGTTTGCAACTGTTATGTATTTTCTTCTATATTCTGTTTACCGAAATTAAAAAATTGTGAATATTAAGCATATCAGTGCGATTCAATTTACAATAAAACACTATTGAAGCTCATAAATATGAACCATGCAGATTATGAAGATCGGAGCAGGGTCTGACCCTTGAGTAGGTCAGCAGTAGCTTTCTGTTTAACAGAGATTTCATGAGCCTAGTATATACTGGTGGAAACAAATAAGAGAACTTATGTATAAATGAGATATTATCTTTTTAATACTTACAATGCATTTTTCGCATATTTTAATTTAGCCATGAAACACATGAACTGTCAGTATCCGGTGTGTCTTTTGTCTCCGGGATGACCCATTGAAAACGTAGAACACTTGAGGTAACATTGAACTAACAATGTTCTAGTTAAGCGTTCCATTATTTCCTTCCATGGGCTATACCTCTAGGCTAATGACGTGACTCATTACAAATGCATTTTAGAAATAGATTCGAGTGAGTCATTTACTGTTTCCAGAAATATTAACGGTTTTGTCCTAGCTTTAGAATTACACTGAATGGGTTGATGTGCAACTATCATAGCCTATGGTAAGGTAAGTATTATCTTAAGTAATGTGTAAACAGCGTAACAAGCAATGTTGGAGATCAAACGCTCAGATTAGAAGTAATATGTGTTTATGTGTGTAACATGTGTATCATTGAAACTATCAGCTTAATAATATAGATAGATACAACTGTATGATCCAATAAGGAAATTTGGTTTACATCGCATGAGATCTCAGAAGTTTATGACATAAAAAGACAACGTTTAACATGAAAGTACATCATAAAAACACGTGGAGGATAACATTTAAATACTAGACATATGTTCCCTAAAAAGTTGTATTTAGTAAAATATCATATAGCAACACACTTACCCGCACATATAAACAAAAGACAGAAATATGAGATCAGTTAAAAGTATAGATAGCATTACAATGTCTGGGGGAGTGAGTAAATAAAAACCCCAAAAAACATTTGTGCAGTAAGGGTACAGGAATGGGACATCACCCATACATTTGGTTGTATAACCGGATGCCATATGGTATGAAAGAGAGTCGGGCTCGGTTGGGTTTGAACAGCGGTAAACGTGGACGGCCGCCAGAGGGAAGAAGCGTGAAGTGAGCGGACAAGTAATGTTCGGCTTCATTTATGACTTTAACTACTTTCCTGATAATTCGCTGTTCATATGTTTCCGAAATACTTTAGAAAGTATACGAGCAAACATTTGAATATGTTTATATTTACATGTAACTGAATATAGGTTTTAAAGGATAGCAGATGCAGGACCCGGCGCTACACAGGTTAAATGTTTTCCCCATTAGGTGTTTCTCACCTGTTCCATAATATGTTGGCAAAGCCGGAAATGAAACACAAAACTCTTGCCAGACTTTGTTGTGATCGTCCAACAGGTGTTCTTAAATGTATCAACTACTGGTTTGACACAGACAATATACAGTTTATCCAAACCAAATCTTGCGATAAATAAAACAACTTAAACTCTTCATAAATGATAATTATTCTAAAATAGGATATACCATGACATACTGTGACTGATTAGAATTGTAGTTGCCCTTCAAAAAAGCGAGGCCATACAGGAACATTATACCGACATACTGTGACTGATTAGAATTGTAGTTGCCCTTCAAAAAAGCGAGGCCATACAAGAACATTATACCGACATACTGTGACTGATTAGAATTGTAGTTGCCCATCAAAAAAGCGAGGCCATACAGGAACATTATACCGATGCTAGTGCCGGTTATCTATATTTTGACTAGTTTAGATAATAGTTTAAGAGATGTATTAGAATCAGGGCGTCATATTTTCATTCCACGACATTCTAGCGAGTACATGCCTTCCTACATTGTCTCAGTCCACCTAGCTGTAAAATTGGGTACCTGGTTGGAAAGTGATGGTCATTGTCAAGTTTAACCTATGAGCGCCTAACAGACAGCTCAGGTGGAATACTCCCCAGGGAGTGGAGAAAGGAAGTGGATTGTAGATAGTTCCAATGACCGGGGGTAATAATGTGTAGCGCCATGAGTAATCGCTGAGTGATTGGATATTGTGCGCGTTATAACACTTATTATTATTATTATTTTTTTTGAAACATTTGTTCTTATTGTTTCAAACATAATTTTCTAATACACCCACAAAGCAGGGCGAATTAATTTTATACTGATATTGTCGCGCTTTGTCCGCTTCAGGATAATATAGATCTGGGTGGGACTTGTTAACAATAGGTCATCGGTATATCAGTTACCTATACTGAGTTATGTGTCAACTTGTGTCACTCCCACAGGAGTGTTCTTTCAGATGATCTGCGTATCAACCAATATTCTGATACAATAAAAGACAAACAACATCAATCCAACATATGTGTACTCTTTAATTTTCTTCTGTAAATCAATATAATCGGTTCAAAATACAGACCTTTCTAATATTAAACATATGTATCTTTATAATCAATTATGTCCGGTGAAAATGGGGACAATCCTCTTCCGGTGGTCATAGAAGACAGGAGACCATAAGTCTAGTGAAGTCAAAGAAGAATGTTCAGTAATGAGGCTCCAACCTTTGATCAGCGGATGATGTTCATGCAAGGATGGCTTTAAGTGCTCCTGATCTTTCTGGCATCCCCCTGGTCCTACCAGTCCCCTCACACTGCTCAGTTCCTGGGATTAGAGATGCCTCCTCGCCCTGATAACAAGATTACAGACAGGTTGGTCTTTTATCGCTGTATCCAACTCTTGTAATATAAAACAGTTTGGCCAGCTTTTATGTTCATAAGGGTTATCATTACACTCGGACCTTTGTCAACCGGAGCGTGGCACTGACTGCCACCTACCTCTGTAAGCTGATACACCGGTAAATAGCCTGGAAATAACATGGTACATACAGTCAGCATTCCGCTTCAACGATATCTCCATGTCCAGTGGTATAAAACACGTATAAATATGCAATTGTAATGGAAATATGAATATGTGATTGTAATTATTAATCAATATATGTAACATGCTGCTATCTGAATGCAGTATGACAAAGAACTCAAATATGATCAAATATGAGAGATCTAAAAGTTACATAAATTTAACTGCAAATGTGTACACATATAAAATGTAAATATAGATATAAAAATACCTCCGTGTGACTTTAGTTTATTATTGAATATTTTTTAAGGTTGGGTGAATTTGTCGTCGTCTTCTTCAACTGGTCTCCACCGCCCTGTGAGACGAGCACAATTATTATAGTATCCGCCAGACATGGCGATGTTGTAGACATGAATGTAAGATACACGAGTAATGCTCAGTGTACTTGAGATTATAGTGTATGAATTCTTCTTAAGTTTTATTAATACGAAATGCCAGGGAACTTAAGGTTAATGATAAACTATGATATGTTATGTGGTGTGAAGTGGTGTGGAATAGTTCGGTGAAATTTGATATCGTGGGGTATCGTGTGCCAAGGTATAGTTTGTTTCGATGTTGTTTGGCTGGTAATGTATGACGTGATTTTTGGTTTGTTTGATGTGTGTAGTGTGAAATGATATAACATGCCCTGATATGACATATATGATATATGACATGACATGACACATAATACGACATGACATGACATGACATGATACGCCATATGATATAACATTTTACTCTTTCAATAGATTAAGATACTGCCATCGCAGAGGCATGTCCATATTCTAATCTGGTAAAGATTTCAGTTAAGTTATATGTCATCGCTATTGAAACATCCGTTGATTCAGTTTCATTGACGTATTTCTAGACACGTATGAACGTTGATAGATTTTAATTAAATAAACAGAGCACAAAGAATACAATAGTTTATGAGTGAAAAACGCCGATACTTAAACCAGCGGATAAATTCGCGCATTACCGCGCAGTAAATGACATGACCTGTGTGATTTATCGAGTGTGGACAAATCTGTGATGGCGGCGTTCTGTTGAAGGCGGTCCAAGATCGTCTCATCGATAACCCATCTTCAATTTAAAACTTCACAAACACTTAACTTAAACTCCAACACCCGAGACCCTCGCAGGCGACAAAACGGAATGTGAGACGCCCCAAGACGTGGGGAGAAACCCCCAAACCCCTTTAATCTTGGCCGAATAAAACATAAAATTCCAGCTCTGTAATAGAAGATGTGAGGTCCCGGAGTTTACTGCTGTATTTACGGTTTAATGTCTCACCATCAGTAAAATATTCTATAAAATCGTAATATTCCGACAAAATGCGTCACCAAATAAAATTATAAGGTCTAAAACATACATATAACACTGTACCCTGGCGATGTCTTTAGGTCGATGACAACACATTAAAGTAAGTTTGATGGGGGTTATAATCGTTTTGGGGATGTGTAGAGACCTACCAGGTGGGCTACGCCGTCTGTGGTCTCCCTACTCCCAATGGTACAGTACAGTTCCTTACTACTCTATACTACTTATTCAGCATGCAAATACCTTGTCGTGACAGTGAAAAAGATATTATTTAGCAGAAAATAGTAATGTCAGTGCTAAATTGTTAACTGCTAAAAGGCGCGAGAGGATTATGGTAATGGCAAGTAAGAAACTTCGACAGTAAATATATTGTGTTACTGGAAATAGAGATATGTTAATCTGTGATGGACTGAAAGAACGCAACGATATAAGTTATGGCTTAAAGTCGGAACTATCAATTTGAGAATTCGCTTCATGTCAACTTGGCATAATTTTAGTACATGTACTCAGGTCCAAAAGAAAGGACACAGAAAAACATGCTGCAACATTTACCAATTCCTGATTTTGTGTGACTGTTCGTAAAAAGTGTATCTAGTTTCGTGAAGCTTGGTTCATGTGGTTGGCACGTGCTGAACACCACTTTCTTGAACAAATATCTCTGGAAAAAAGCCAATATTTGTCTGTTATAGTATAGTCTTGGTATAGTTTCTTTTGGTTGTCAGTAGACAACATTGCGGACCAACATTAGGACCTTTAAACACCTTTCAGTACTATTGACAACAACCACATGATAGGCAGTGAATGCCAATATGTTTGGTAGTACCGAGGTTCAACGAAATTATCATCGAGAGTGCAAGACATATGCAAGAATAATATGCTGTTATATGATTTGGGCATTTTAAACATTATAAAGTATCCAATACTGTTTCCTTTCAGGTACATTCTCTTCTATCACCTGTGGAGAATAAGGTTCCCCGAAAGGCGCCACAAAGTTAGATCCTCGTCGAGGAATGAAATTAGTGCAATATAATGTCAATACTTATTATAGAGCACATTCAGTTTTGGTATTAATGGTATACTACGTTTTTGTATGGAGTTTTGAGGAATGATATGTTGTCAAACTTGACTGGTTCTAAGAACGGAAGAACGTCATCTGTTGTTACCAGACAGCGCACACACAACGAACATTTATAAAAAAACATGCTACACATTGGGCCTATAAGTTAACTTATTTACTTGTGGAACATTTTCTGTAATACCATTGATAGCAATTGATCGCTGTTCTGCTTTCTAGGCTTTTTTGTGGCGCCTTTTTTGGGTGTGGCGACGGGTTCGGTCTTACTCTTCGTGGTCACCATTGTTTGACAAGCACTTACTACGCAGCCTCCTTGTTCATCTGGTTGTGTTTCTCTTCCCACCCCAGATTATCTGAAGTTTAGGTATGGTCTTAAAGTGTTCTCAAGATGGTATACAATTACAGCTTTGGCGCTAAAATGCATAAGGAACGTGTTTGTTGCACATAAAGCAATAGCTCGCCATTCCTTTGTTTAACTCCTAAACAGGTTTATAGTGCCAGTGTCTGTAGAGTTACAGTTCCATCCATCCAGAGTACTCTTTTAAAGTCTGTATATTGCCTTGTATTCAGATCTGTTCTGTCACCAACAGCAGATGATTTTATGAAGAATTTGCATCTTGCAATATAACAGGCAGAGTGGATACAAGTGTTCTTCACATCAGATCCATAATGTATGTGCGAGTGCGAGTTTGTGCCCATTATTTATATTTATATACAATTCATGTTGCATGTATGTATACTCGTGTATAGATATCGTTGATAGATTGTTATCCAATGTCCAAATATTTCTGTGTTGTTATATATGTTCTGTATTCAGGAGAGGCGTTTATATATGTTCGCCGATCCTGGAAGTATTGTGTGAATAAATAATGTATGCTACCTACCAACACAGGATTTAAATATACTGACGTCCAAAAGAAAGTATACAAAATGATTTCAATTATTTTCCCTTACGTCTATATGTCATAGTTGATCAAAAGGATGCTTGGATTTTGGTGAGTGTAATTTGATTGACATCATGTCATTGAGAACCCTTCCAAGTCTTGAAGGGATATCTCTTTATTCAGTAGTCTCTCAAAATCTTGGTATACTTTCTTTTGGACGTCAGTATATTTAGTTTCAGGGACATGTCAGGCTGGCATTAGCTGACTTACGCCGATAGCTTCAGTTGTAATCAAACTTTCAAATCATTCGGATTGTGGCAGAAATGGCGCTCCTTTAGCCGGGGAGTCTCCACAGCGGATAAACTGTAAACGGTGACTTATTTTTAATCAGATGAATCGGGTTCTTTGTATGAAAAGTGTGTAGATCATGAAGGATGATTCTGCAAGCCTCGGGTCATTTCGGACTTATTTTGCTATATAAAAGTTTCATAGAGTAATTTAGTATGTTTAATACATTTATGGAAATGCGTACAATATTCGCATGATTAACTGATATAAGTATAAATTTGGACACATAAACATGACGGTTAGCAGCTATGTCCTTTTTATTATATCCCAAACGTAGCACTCCGTAGCCCGAATATGCCCGAGGCGATCCGAACGTATTTATCATCATCAAAGCATGGGGAACTGTAGCCCTTCACTAACTTAATCTCGTCCAGTTTTGCTCTTTGTATACAAGCGCTAGATGAGCCGGCCGTGACGGCAGTGACTCTGGCCACGTCAGATGTTCTCACATCTACAATACGTTATCCTTCTCAGAGAACGTTTAAATGCATAGACATTAATAGTTAGTCTCTAGGGAAACACTCTCTCTGGCTTCAACAACAAACGCTATTTAATATTAAAGAATATACAACGACTTTGACGGCGAGCACAAAGACATCGTTATCGAAGTTATATATGCATGACGACTAGTTCTAGTCAGTGACCACAGACATAGTCTCCAGAGACCTTCAAATGACCATGACGGCTGACCACAGCACGTTCATTACTAGTTGTCACGAAAACAGAATTAATAGAGTCTTTCAAGAATAAAACTGTATTTATCAATTCAAATTGAGTTTTCAAATAGAAACCAATAAAATTAAAATACTTAAGAAAAAGTTTAAATAATTGAGAAGTGTTCCCGCCGATCAAAATAAGTACGCAAACGTGAGAAGCGCCTTAAAATCATTTCTCGCTTAAATAGTACACAGATTTTACGTGTATTCAAAAATCAGGCAAAATAAACCCTGGGAACTTAGGAATCATTTACGGTTTGATATACTTAACTAGAATCAGTTCAAAGAATAAAACAAATGACATTCCGAAACGATCTGTGAGAGTTGGGGATGTATCGAAAACACAGCTTTCTGATCAATGCAAGTCGAGCGTGTATCCTAAACACTTGTTTCTGATCAATGCAAGTTGGCCGTGTATCCAAAACACCAGTTGTTGGTCAATGCAAGTTGGGCGTGTATCCAAAACACCAGTTTCTGATCAATGCAAGTTGGGCGTGTATCCAAAACATCAGTTTCTGATCAATGTAAGTTGGGCGTGTATCCAAAACACAACTTTCGGATCAATGCAAGTTGGGAGTGTATCGAAAACACCAGTTTCTGATCAAATGCAAGTGAAGTTGGGCGTGTATCCAAAACACCAGTTTCTGATCAATGATAGTTGGGCGTGTATCCAAAAACACTAGTTTCGATCAATGCAAGTTGGGCGTGTATCCAAAACACTAGTTTCTGATCAGTGCAAATTGGGCGTGTATTCAAAACACCAGTTTCTGATCAATGCAAATTTGGCGGGTATCCAAAACACCAGTTTCTTATCAAAGCAAGTTGGGCGTGTATCCAAATCTTCAGTTTCTGATCAAAGCAAGTTGGGCGTTTATCCAAAACATTCAGTTTCTGATCAATGATAGTTGGGCGTGTATCCAAAACACTAGTTTATGATCAATGCAAGTTGGGCGTGTATCCAAAACACTAGTTTCTGATCAATGCAAATTGGGCGTGTATTCAAAACACCAGTTTCTGATCAATGCAAATTTGGCGTGTATCCAAAACATCAGTTTTGATCAAAGCAAGTTCGGCGTGTATCCAAATCTTCAGTTTCTGATCAAAGCAAGTTGGGCGTTTATCCAGAAAATGTTTGGTTTTATTAAGAAATATTTCAGTTTCTGATCAGTATTAGTTGGCTTTTGTTATTAAAAACAACTAGTTTCTGATCAGTATTGGTTTTGCTTTATTCCAAAAAACTAGTTTCTGATCAGTATTAGTCGATTTTGTTTTACAAATAATAGTTTCTGAGCTCTGTGGGTAGGGTGTATATCTAAAACACTAGTTTCTAATCAGTGTGGGTTGAGATGTATCCAAATCAATAGTTTCCGATCAGAGTGAGTCGGTATGTATCTAAAACACTAGTTTCTGATCAGTGCGAGTTGGGATGTATAGAAAACAATTGTCTCTGATCTGAGTGAGTTGGTTGTGTATCTAAACCACAAGTGTATGATGAGTGTGAGTTAGAATGACATTAGTTTCTGATCAGTGTGAGTTGGGGTGCATCCAAAGCACACGTTTCTGATCAGTGTCCTTTGGAGGTGTATCAAAAACACTGGTTTCTGATCAGTGAAAGTTGGAGGTATATCTTAAACAATAGTCTCTGATCAGTGTGAGTTGGGGGTGTATCCAAAACACTGGTTTCCGATCAGTGTGAGTTGAGACT
>JAUELE010105679.1:0-14681 GCA_031471655.1 Diodora aspera
GTGGTGATGTGGCTGAAAGATTGCCAAAAACCACGTAAAACCCCAAATCACTCACACTCCTTGAAGTGATGCTTTGCATCTATTCCTCTCTGGTAATCAGAGATTATTTATTCATATGAGTTAAAAAGCTGCAGCTAATTTAGTCCTTATCAGCTCCAGCTGGTGGGGCATGTTCAACTCTTGGGCAAACATACCGTGGCAGTCTTCGTGAATGGTTTATGTCACCCACAGGATCGAATATTGACACAACATTAACATCTGATGATAGACATATATAATAGACTGTCCCCCATATCTTAGATCATTAGAATGATCCTGTCAAGATTATTAATTCGAAATAATGGCAAATAATTAAAGTTGTATAAATATCAACACGTATATCATGATATTGACTTGACCCAGAGCACCAGACATTCCGTCCCACATACTGAGATAACCTTGCGGACCGGAGGCAATTTCACAGAATTTGTCCATTGGTCAGACATTATTCGCAGTCTGCCGTGGTGCCGTCAGTCAGTGAGTCATAATCCCGCACTTACCTGACCATTATAATGTTGCTGAAAATTGCTTTCTTTCAGTTTGAAGGCTTATCAGTCAAAGGACATGTGCTGCTTGGTGGCCTCACACAGGAGGTAGGTTCTTGTCTGATTTACCTTGGAATCTGTACTCTTCAGGGAGTTAAGACATATAGCTTGAACATTTTTACACCGTGTTCTGTCAGGACTGAGTATATACTTAGGTTAAAGTGAGGGACCAAGGGTCGTATCTTGATCAGACAACATGCCAGATCATCAAGAATGACTACCAATGAGAAGATGCCAACCCCTCCTCACCAGCTGATTTGACCTTGACCTTGAGGATCTTGTTTGGATGCTTCTCCCTTGTTTTCTTCGATACTTCAAACATATTACCACAAAACTAACACTCTAGGGCTGTATGAAACATCAGGCATGATACAACGGTTCTTTAGGGTTACACTTGTACCAAGACATTTTTAAGGAGTCTGTGCTTGGTTGCAGATGACGCCGAGAGAGTTCAAGTTTGCCCTGCAGGTGGAGATGGTACTCAACCTGATCCCGCAGCCGGAGTATCGCCAGCTGATGGTGGAGGCTCTGATGGTTCTCATTCTCATGGTGGAGAACGATGGTCACCGCATCAGCATGAAGCAGGTCATTGAAGTGGACAAGCTTGTGCAAGAAGCTAATAAGATGTACATTCAAGATCAGGTATGTAACTAAATAGTCTCTTTTAGATTTGAACACATTTGCTTTGGAGTTGAACCTCTTCAAAGCTCAACCCTCAGGTGAGATGAGTTGAGAGGGTGTTTTATGGTGCAAGAGCAATATTTTAGCCCTAATGCAATGTGATGTGCAAGATGGGGTCGGGGGATTAGTTCATGAACAAATTTGATTGAAAGAAGTGAGACAAGTTTAGTCTCTGTGTATGACAAGCATTGGGTTACTGGAGCACTATACTTTCTAAGTGAAACCATGCCAGTCCGTGGGAGTTCTACGGGGCACCCTCACATCACCCCAGGCAGGATTTCAACCTAACTGTTTGATACATGGCATACCTCCTGATTTAGGTGGGAGACTCCAGTAGAGATATACTCGTCCTGTGTTATTTCCTCAAAACTACTAGCAATTTCACATAGAGTTTTTTATGTAATCTTTAAGTAAATTCATCATAGTGTCACCTGAGGTATATATGGCATACCTCCATGATGGGAGACTCCTGATTTTCACCCCTATCTCCCTCCCCCCTTCCAGGTCATTTCACAAGATCTCATGATTTTTTGGTCAAATTTTAAAAAACCCAACTTTTTTAGTACACATATATTTTTAAAAAACTTGTTATGATATATATATAACAGTTTTACAAAACCTCCCTGTTTGGGGTGCTCCTATTTCAAGCTGGATCTCCCCCTTCGGCAGGTATGGGTTAGACCATGTATATTATTTATGCTATTTATTGATGTCCCATGAGAGGTCGTTATTATACTTCTATAAATTTCTTCTTCAGAAAATGCCTGCAGCTGTCGTCCAAACGAGTCTTGGGGCAGCAGGCATCTGTCAGCATTTCTACGACTGCGCCCCGAGCGGCAGGTTTGGGACCATGTCGTACTTATGTCGGGCTCTAGCCAAGATGATGAATCTCCCAGTTCGGAACCATGAGGATCTGGAATGTGCCATCAGCTAGTTTTTCAAGAAAATCTACCTTGTGACTCTTCCTCAATCAAACAACACATATTGTGATCAGTATTTCTCCCTATGTCTAGTGCACATGGCTTCAACTAAACAATATACAGAAAACAGTTTTGTGTAGCTCCCATTTTGCATCTACCGCACACAAGATACTAAAAGCAAGCTTGAAAGAAGAGAAGGGAAATAACTCCAAGGTCAAAATAGAGCAAAAATCACATGATTTGAAAATTGCTGCGTCCATCCACTTGATAGATTGTGTTTATGTTATTAATCTAAAGAAATAGGAGGGGTCTGCATAAAAAATAAAAGTGTTTATTGAGGTCGTGGATGCGTTGGAAACAAAAGAAAGATTAATTTTGAAACCATGCGTCAACCACATGATAACATCACAGACTTTGCGAATAACGTGTGACCGACAGACAAATCCTGTAAAACTTCCTCCGGGCCGACAAAAGGTCTCAAGTGTAGGCCCACATGTCCGGTGCTCTGGGTCAAGTAAATCATGACATACTTGTTGATGTTTGATACATCTGGGACTATTCATCACTCGTTTTGAGGATAATTCTATTGCTGTAGGGTCTGGGAGACAGACTACATATATGTCGACCATGAGAAGTTTAGTGCTGTATCAATATTCGGTCCTTCAAATTGCTATCCGGTCAGACACAAACTTTCACCATGCAGGACCGAATGTCCTGTGGGTGACAAAAAACATTCACGGAAACTGACGTTATGATTGGTCGATTACAACCTACTGTTTCGCTCGTATTTCGTTGGGTACTGCACACGGATGCCAAAAATGATAAATGCAAAACAAACATGCTTGTTTCGGATTTCTTGTTTCGCGGAATGCGAGAAACAGGAGCTACATGAAACTCTTTTCTGTTTAATGTTTATTCACATCCGTATGTTAAGCATTACAAAATATATGTGTGGGTTTACATGTGTTGGTTATATAACGAGAACTAACCAGAATTAATTTTATTGAACGTATTGTACAGATTCTGGCTTCCAGTATTCTAGAATCATGTATCCATAAGTTATGATCATGTCCATGGCAAAATGGGATGACGTGTGCATGTTTTTGAAAGGATGCTAATGTGTTTACTCAGAAAAACTGGATTCTGACTTATGGGCAAACAGTGTACAGATTCTTTGTATTGTGTTAACTGAAAAAACATTCTCGAACTGGAAAAAGTTGTGAAGGAGAATGAACACTTCACAATAAAGCTTTAATCAAAATAAAGGTGTTTAGAAATGGAATATGTCCGGAATCGTGCTGTTGGTCTGCAATCAATTTCATTCCATAAGCAATGTCAGTCTCACGTGTCTTAATTTTGAGAGTAAGGTTGTTGGGGAGTGTGCTCAAGTTTATTGTGTTTTATTTTAATCTCTTTGATTTTGATGAATAATCAAATGACAAATGTTAATGTTAGAATATTCTACAGAATATTTGATACATAGCCTTATGGTTGTTTTAACTCTGAATATGCTAGTCTCAGATGGTAAGACACAGCGATGTCGAATGATAAGAGATAAGGATGTCTAGTGATAGGAGATAGCAGTATCTAATGATAAGAGATAGCGATCTTCACAGTTTAAAGATTTCATTAATAAGTGATGAAATGATGACATCACTATGACAAATGTTCTCTCAGACATTGCCATCACAGAATGTTACTGCAATAGTTGCTTCAAAGAGTTATTGGCCTTTGATGAGAAAAGGTCCAATCACAAATGCCAAAACAGTTGTGATTGGTAAATGTTTGTTATGTCATCCAATCAAAGATCCCAACTACATTATTATTTACATGGTAGTTTTGCACTCGATGTAAGCCCGGTGTTAACACGTTCTGTTGACCTCTTCTTCTGTAGGTATCCTCAGAAAGTTTACTGTATACAGATTCTTTATTTCATGACAGAGGTACCAGCAGCTACGTAGTTTCTGCTAGTGACCTGGTAAGTGGGATTTATGGTATCCGAATGTAAGTTGAGCCAGCTCAGAAGTCACAATATCGTCCAGGTGGGCAGTGGCAGTGTCAGGCTTTTGTTCCAGTCGGGGTAGGGGTTAACCAGGAGACTATCAGGAGGAGTAAATATTTTAAAAGCAGCTATTTTTTGTTACAGATTAAATTTTGCAAGCCCAGGCAAGGCTAGGACAAGACTGCTGTTAGCCCAGGCATTGCCCCAGACTTGCTCTGACCTGGCACAGATCAGACAAGTTCATTTAATTCTGATAGGATGACAAGATGCAATTCATGAGACCTGAGACTAAAGGCTTTGCTTGACTGAGGTTTATCAACCACATGCATTAAACCTGTTAGAGCACAGCAATGTATTGGGCACAAAATTGGAACTCCCTTGTGACCAGAAATGCGCAAAATTTGAACACAATGTACAGTCCTTTACAACCTGCCATTCCTTAATCAAGAATGGCATACTCCAGGGGGTGGGATGTCATGCATATTCAGTGAGATAAGTGAGCAGGGTTTGGTTCAACTTTCATTTGGATACCAGTAATGTACCAGCCTCTGTACCCGGCAATCATTTTGTCTTCAAAATTGAAGTTAAAAATCAAGCCAGTGTTAGCTCATCATCAGCTTTGATTTGAACTTGATTTCCTTACATTGTATAAGTATAACTGAAAAAAGGATGAAGTCGATATTAAATGTATTCCCTTTGTTTGTAAGCCACTAAGGATTGTTGTGTTTGTTCCGTTTAGATAGTCTTCTGGCCATGCAGTGCTTACATGCGCTTCCAAGTTTTACTAAATCACTTCGTCATTCAAACCAAAATCACCAAGAAAGTCAGTGCCACTTGCATAAATTTATATCTACATAAAAGTGATTTAGTGTCATTCAAGAAAAAGCTCCAAGAAAATTAATGCCACTTGCATTTCTGGTATATCTTGGCTAAAGATATATAGAGTGAGCACCAATTCAGTAGATCTGAATGTGCACGTTAAACATTATTAATATAGGGTGAGACCATGGTATCTGTGACATTGATCAGAAAATATGTTTTATTTTCTCTATCCCAGAGAAGTGTAGCTATATGTATGAAACTTTGGGAGCAGTTGGGCTGCCTCCTCCCCTATCTTGTGTCAGTATGTCAATGTTTACATTGAAATCTAAGCTGCTGAGACAGCAAATATTGTCCTGTATGTCAAGTTTTGAAATGTCCCATCTGTGATGCTGATCAAAGGCACAGGTTATCTTGAAGGTGATGATTTCATTAAATTGTAGAGCAGAAATCCTACTTTCAGTTCAGCCAGATGTCATCGCTGACAAATTCCTCTCTGATCAGGAATTGTTTATGACAGAACCGTATTCTGATATTGCAAACAGTCCTGTCTGTAACACATTTTTATCAACACAAAAGGGTCATTTATACTTGAGTGAACTCGAATTGCTTTTGGTCAACTAGTATTTGTCCACATTTTATCTGAGAGCAAACAATCGTTCACCTATCTAAAATCGTTTTTGTGAAGAAGATTAAGCACGGTTTTTCACCCATCTGTGACATAAAAAAATACTGTGGCCCCACCCTATAATGATGAAGTTATATCTTTTATAGGACATGCTAGATGTCATGAGATATTAGAATCATTGTGTTTATCTTGTACTTTGTTGAGAATTAGAAATAATGGTTATTTATTTTCTTGTTTTTGTTTGCTCAAAATTGACATTCCTTCAGCTTGTGGTCCTTAAGATTTAAAGATAGGTAAACAAATTGTGTAGTTATTCCTTTAAAAACATTCTTCATCAAGCCATAGTTAAAAAAAAAATAGGTTGTGTGCCCTTTCCTGACAGACCCATCAAAATTGGCCCCTGACTCAAAATGTTTGCACTTCTTCAAAACAAATTGTGTTGGATCTTACATCTACTTGAACAAAAATTTCTTTGTCTTTCTTTCCCCAAAACATTTCTGAGTTTTTTTTATTTACACTTGCTGTGTGATGACAGTAGAATGCTTGCTGAAAGCTATATGAATAACAAGTCATGCATTCACAATTCTTTAAAGAAAAAAACAATAAATAGCCAGCCGATCTGCCTAATGTTTTGAGTGCTGATCGGATATGGTCAAACAAAAATATGTTCAAAGGTGGCCTTGAGTGGGAATAAATGGAAAACAAATTCACTTGTTGCTCGTACTTTGAACAAAATATAAGACAACAAATGTACGTTTTAGATTGTTTTAATCATTAGAGTTGATTTTACCTACACTTTTAAGCACTATCATTTTTCAGTACAAAATGTTTTTTCATTGTTTTACCAGCTTTATCCAGGAACTGAATTGATTGATTCATTAAACCGGTGGCATAATAACAGATACAATGACGTTTTGATGTGCAATTTACATGTAGTGTAGTTCATACATGCTTTAGTTGAGGTCATTCTTATAGGTGGTGTGGTAATGCCAGAAGCTCTGATTTGAGAATTGTTTGAGATCATGTTAAGAGAATTGAGTGATATGCCGGTTTGTCGACTGTGATATGATTTTGTTGTGTTTCATTGGAAATAAACCCTTTGGATTCATTTGTTTCTTTGTTTTGGAACATTCTATAAGTGTCAGCTGTGTTAAACTTTTCTCAGATTTATGTGTTCAGTTCTTTCATGTTGAGGGTGTGGGTTGGTGCAGTGGTTAGCGCATCGGTTCAGCAATCTACCAACCTTGGCGGTTGTGGTTCAAGTCCCGAGTTCGACTCTGTTTCAGCCTGGAGTGGCTGAAGCCCTGACACCAACGTGATGTTGGTGAGATCATGGTGATGTGGCTGGAAGATTGCCGAAAATCATGAAAAACCCCAAATCACTCACTCACTCTTTCGTGTTGCTGAGAAGAAACAATCAGAAGTACCCCACAAGAGTTCCAGAGAAGGATGTGGTGTTTTCTGTTTTAGAGAGAATAGAGCCCCAGTAACCCAATGCTTGTTGTACAAAGCAAATTAAATGGAGACCGTGGCTTTCACCTTTCTTTCTGCCATCTCTTTTATAATTGTCTTCACCATCAGTGAGCATGTTGCTCATTGCATTGTATGTTATGTAAAATATTAAAGCTTGATACATGTTCCAAGCACAAAATATGTTTGATGCATTCTGTGTTGAATAAGTTATAATAATGATAAAGACAAGCACATGGTTTACATTCAGTTTGATTCCATTTGAGACCGATGATTTGCTCGCTAACTCAAAATATAATAATTGCAACACGTCCAAATTTTGCACAGTAACATAAAATCGACAGACCAACTCTGATGATTTTTTTCATATTTTTGGACCCCCGAAGAAAAAAGTTGTTTAACAAACAATCATCATTTTGTTGACACTCTTCGCCATTCCGTACTAGGGAGGACCAGTCGCTCATAGCACAGCCAGGTGTGCGAGTTGCACGTGCGAAAGTGACGTAAGGCACCTGGCTTATTTGGTTTTGTTGCAATTATAAGATTTTGAGTTAGCGAGCAATTCATTGGTCTCAAATGGAATCAAACGGACTGTAGTTCCCAACAGTCTTAAGCTAGTTGCAAAAATGTGCTTACAACCACTTTATTAATACCAGTGTTGTGCGTGTATGTGCAACAATGTTTGTGTACAGCAGTTGAACCGTTAATACACTTCAGTGTTAGTATTTATTTACCTATCTCTCTTTTCGTATTTATCTAATTATTTATTTATTTGTTTGTTATTACACTTAATTATCATTTCACATCTAGGAGTCGAATATACTTGGTAAGCAGGTTGGCAATTGGAAAAAAAGTTAGCACAATTACATATTTAAAATATCTAAGTTACATTGTTACAAGATACATGTATGTGACTGAAATAAATAACGTATATTGCCCCACATAATACCTAACCAAGTGACCTAACCAATATGTTTTAAGTCCTCAATACTACTTTTAAGCGCAATAGTTAGATGTTTTTTTTGGTTAATTGCACATGTTTTGGTGTTTTCAATTGTCTCTTATCTCATTCTTAAAATATAAGCAGATATTTGTGTCCACATAGCTCAGAAATCGTAATAGTTAATATATTATTTTGAAATAATTATATACCCATGACAGGACTTTTATGAGATGTTTTAAACTCTTCTACAGCTGTATTGTTTTACATAGATTAAAACACCACTGTTGGAATGGTTTGGTATTCTTTTGTGGTTAAAATGACTTGGTAATTTCAACCTCGTATACGTCAACCACCACTTACATTTCGTTGAAATATCAGTGTTGTCTCTATAGTCGACTATAGTTGCGTTCAGCAGTCGAAAAGTTAATTGTTTTGGATGATTACAAACAACAATACCCCTCAAAGTAGCTATTTTTCCACTGAAAGTTTCTAAATAACCTGAAAACGCACAAATCAATTGTTCAAACTGTTACATAATTTGCATTTTCAAGATAATATCACTATTCTATTCGAAACCAATACATTCTACAGCGTGCAATTAACCAGAAATGGTAGAGCCAGCAGTGGCAGACAAAGCTCACATACAACATGCTACCATGCTGACTGATGACGGCCAAGACCGTGGTATCTCGGCCAAACACACATACCTGGCCGAGCGACGGAGACGCTCAGAGAAGGATCGTTTGTGACTTGTGTGTCCCCTGTAATAGTGTAAGCATAGCAGAAAGAAAAGAAGAAGTCAGTACAACAAGATGATGAGCGAGGAGACAGCCACAAGACAAACATCATTCTGACAAAGATTACAGAATGATGTCGACACAGGTTAACAACAGAGCAAGAATACTGACACATCTTGCCAGGAACTTCAGAAATATTCATAAAGGTGATGAGATTTCATGAAAAACTAAGTTTAAAACAAGGGTTTAACAAGATTCAAACTGGTATTTGATGAAGTTACAAGGGTATTGGTTGTCTTGGTCCCAGGTCCCCAAAATTTAGACCATCAGCACCTTCATGGAACTATTGACCCGTCCTCAATTCCTAGAGATGTTAAAAAAATATAGTACAATAAAAATAATAATAATATATGTAGTCTGACCCCAAAGCATAGTCCCTTTGAAGACCCCTTGTCTGGAGCATGTTCCACAAAGCAATCTTTTTCTTTGGCACAAAGTGTCTCCTTATCACTACTGCCCAACGGCAATCAGTAGTCTTTGACACAAAGTGTCTCCTTATCACTGCTGAGAGTTAAGTTGTTTCAGAGCGAGTGATTTTGTAATAAACATGGCCTTTGGTGATCTGTTGGCCATATTTCCATAGTGTCACCTACATCACGTCATTGTGAGTATTCTATTTCCAGGTTGAAAAAAAACTACACTGTTGGGGTGAGGGAAGGGGGTTGAAACCCTCAACCGTCAACTCTGGTGGGCTATCTCACATCCCTCTCAGTTTACAGAACCCAAAGAACCAAGATCTTGTGCAGTGGAATCAAACTTTCATCACAATAATAAAATATCAATGTCATAACTAATTTCAAAGTTTCAAAATTTTCAAAGTCTGTTATAATTACTATTTCATTTCTTAAAGTTGAAGTTTAGTTTACTTCAAGCCCTCAAATCACTCAAGATTGCTTTGTGAAGCTGGAATAAATGGTGGGTGTTCTTTTTAACGCTAAGATAGAAAACCTTAGATTAATCATTAGCATGTGGTCTTTTTGAATGGAGCCCAGGTCTTAAAAGTCCAGAACATTGCTCAGTTTACAAACTCTGTTAACAGTTTAAATCATTTACCATGCATTAAAGACACCCTTGTTAATATATTCGGAAAAAAATGTAATAAATGTATCAATGAATGTTTAGTTCCATATCAGCCTGCAAAACTAGTTTCAAAATGATGTCTCGGCCTGTAAAATGAAAGGGACGCTGTAAAAGTACATTCACTGAGAGTTTACATTCTCAGCCAGAATACAAACAACTCGTTTTCACCTGTCTCTATTTTCAAGCATGCACATCCACACACACCTATACAATAAAATTTATGCTTTCGTACATATCATCCGACAGTAGTGAATAAAGAAAGGGATACATTACAACTGATAAAAAATTGTTGATTTATGTATTTTTTCTACCACTTTTGATATAAAGGATAAAAAAGTTTTAATTCTGAGAAAAGACACCTTATAAGAAGAACAATCATATCAGGTAAAACTTCCTATTCAGAATAATATATGCATAAAATATGATGTGGAAAACCAGACTATGATGAGCAATCCACACTTTAACTAGCCTGTCTACAAGCAGGTTGGATAAACACCAGGAAAAATCATTAACAACTCCACAAGACAAAATATCCAAGGTTACAAGTGGAAAACAAAAACACTGAACTGTTTACATGGTTGGGTGAACAAGTGGTTAAAAAGGGGTAATATACTCAAACTTTGAGTTAAAATCATATCAGTGAATTAATTCAAGCCAAACACAAATAATTAACAGTGTTAAGGTTAGTAGTATGTCCATGACATGAGGCTGTTTGGAGATTAATCAGGGCGTCACAGAGTATAAGGCCATGTTGGATTATAGGATATAATTTGGATATAACCCTTTTAAACTGGCCATTTTCAGAAAATTGACAACAGTTCACAAACTTCATCCAGAACTTTTTAAAATCCATGCCATCTGTTCCTGCTGTGGTTATATGTAACAGACAGGCTAATTGGACGAGTAGTTCCTCAGGAATCTGACTTTGTAAACAAAACCACGTGGCAAGCGGCTCACAATGTTCAAAGGGTTAAGGCTAGCCGTATCACAAGATTACACCAGTCAACATTAATCATGCTAGTTGAACTAATTTGAAATTAGTTGTTAGGTAATGATGACAGGCAAGTTTAGTCATAATTTAAAACATACATCCTGTTGAATGCTAGTAGCAAAACCATGCTATCGTGGCTTCATTTTACATTACTAGTAAATGTATTCCAGACACAAGTATTGTCTATGAAGATCATGCTAAACACAAATAATTAACAGTGTTAAGGTTAGTAGTATGTCATGACGTGCGGCTGGTCTTAAATCTTATTGTCGTGGCTTAATTTTACATTACTAGTAAATGTATTCCGGACACAAGTATTGTCTATGAGGATCATGCTCCTCTAGGCCAGATCTCCTTTTTCATAGGGATATCTGGCTCCCAAAAATTACTCTAAAAAAAAAAAAAATTATACAAATGAGTTTTAATGTGGCTTTCATTAATAAATCAGGTAATTACTCCATATCTGTCATTCCAATTCTAGGGGTCCAACGTCACGCCAAAAGAGATGTTATCGGGACATACACCCATCACTGTCATGGCCAACATAAAACGGTGTCTGTTACACTACCCCACATCCCTCACAACAACTTGAAAATATGCTAATAACGTATTCAAACAGAAACTTAAAGGTTTATGAGTTTCAACTCAAACCTCACAAAGTCTGCTTTTTGCTCTTAGACAATGTTTAAACTCCATTGGATAATTTTATAATGTTCAAGTGACATAGAAATGAAGTCGATGATTATCAATAAACCGTACACATGTTACACTTGGCTTTCAAGCAATCAGGGAGGTTACTTAAAATGTTGTGGAGCTATTTTCTAATGTGAAGTGAAATACATCATCTAGAAAATAAGAGACTGCATGCATGGTGAAAGATAATGGAAGAATTTAAATCTAAAATGGTGCATTCCAGTGCTTGCATTCGCTGAGATTGAGAGACATGTCAGGGTAAAATCAAATATCTTTTATGGTCAGATTTTCTTGGCAGATATGAAATGGGAAAAGTTAAAATCTGTCAAGGCAATACATGATGCAAGTACGTAAACTTGAATCAGGCAGACAATTCCGGAGGTTTATGCAGCAGTCTTAAAAGAAGAGAATACTGTTGACATGGGTTCAAGATTAGAGAGGATTAGCGGAGTTGTGTGCCCTTCACCTGGTCATGTGACCACCTACCTTGTGCCCCATGAAATGTCAAGATAATCAGGAAAACTTGCTGTACTGTAAACACTGAAAGAAACACTGTTTTGATTGGCTAAATTGTCCAACAGAAAAATCTCAAGAGTCCTCAATCAAGATCGTTTTACCCCAAGCCTCTCAATCTTACGTTTTTCGGACCTTCACAGAACTGAGCCCTAGTTTAGCTTGCAACAGAAAAAATGTTCATTAGTTTTAAAACGCTTGTTTTCTTATTCCCAGGAGACAAATATCCAGTTGGACAGACTTTTAGGTATCTCAGTGCTTTCAAATCCATGTTTGAAGTGGGCATATAACTTAGTGAAGATGTTCATAAGTACTGCAATTCATGACCAAGTTAGAATTCTACAAGCCCCCTAACTCATAAAGTTTGTCGTCATGATAATCGGGAGACAAATATCTGTGTTGGACGATAAAGACACAACATTAGATTTTTTACTTTTGGCACTCCCAAGCTATAAAATTCTATTCTGTGCACGAAGAAATTGTCTATTTCACTATTTCAGTGACTTATTTTGGATTTGACACGGCTTGACAATCGTTAAGCCATATCACGACAGTGTCACTACAACATGTCTATGTCAGGTTCAATCTCCGGGCGGACAGAGTGGTACCAGGGCAGGATTCTGCGTCCGCAACCTGCCAAATTTCCACTGCGCTATCCTGCACCCAACCTATTTCCAAACCTACACTATGGGTCAGACATCGAAAGATCCTACCTTCTTTCCCATTCAATGAGTATTTCGAATATTATCCAATAATTTCTTCACAAAACAGTTCTCATCTCAAGCATATTCCATGAGATTCACTTTCAGTTTAACCCTTCTGAAGATGATCCCCGATATATCCTGTTCATGTCAACAGAACGTGGACTTAATCAAAAATTAATACTTATTAGGAAGCTACTGCCTCTGGACTTGATAGATATTTGTTTCTTAAGTTCTGTATCAACAGCACCTTACTGGATTTGGGAGAGGTTCACATACTCTCAAGCACCATCTTGAAGGTAACATGTAACATGTAAATCAAAGGATGTGGTGGAATGAACAAACAACTACAGTGATTGGGTATACAAAATCTAGATGCCAAAAGTGGCATTTTCATTCATAATAATTGTGAGTGAGTCAGTGATTTGAGATTTTACATGGTTTTCGGCAATCTTTTAGCCACATCACTGAGCTCCTGTCTCTCCCCGCTGAACTTGAATGCTGAACTCGAACCACAACCGCCAAGGCTGACAGATTGCTGAGCTGACGCGCTAACCACTGTGCCATCCAGCGCCCCTTCTTTCACAATAAACCAAATTCCCCAGGCTTATGATAAGAGTATATAAATTTAAGCTCCAAATTGCCACGAAAAGGGATTTCAAAATATGCCAAAAATGTGATGAAGAAACAAGAAAAATGAGAGGGAAATAACATTTTTAAACAAATATTTCAAGCAGTAGAACAACCCCAAATAATGCTGATGAATAACACCAACAACGTGACAACAAAAGCAAGCCATGCATCTGGGAATATGACGAGTATGAGGTCTCACCCTTCCTCTTCGACTGTCTCCAGGTCAACGAGATTCTCCATACTGCTACAACCTTCCCTTCTCAGCCTGGCGACAGATTAAAGTGAGTAAATGAGCAAGGGTGTGAGTGAGTGAGTGAGTGAGTGAGTGAGTGAGTGAGTGAGTGAGTAAGTGAGCCGGTGGGTGAGTCGGTGGTTGGGTGGGTGTTTAAGTGAATGAGTGAGTGAGTGAGTCAGGGGAGGGAGTGAGTGAAGCAGGGATTGAGTGAGTGAGTGAGTGAGCAAATGAACTGGTAGGTGTGTGGTTGGGTGAATGAATGGGTGGGTGGGTTGGCAACAGAGTAGAGTGAGTAAATGAGCAATTGAGTGAGTGAGTGAGCAAATGAACTGGTAGTTGTGTGGTTGGGTGAATGAAGGGGTGGGTTGGTAACAGAGTAGAGTGAGTGAATGAGCAAATGTGTGTGTGAATGAGCAAATGTGTGAGTGAGTGAGTAAGTGAGTGAGCTGGTGGGAGAGAGTGAGTTGGTGAATGGACAAGTGGGTGGTAAGGATGCGAGTTGTTTGGCAAGTTAGTGGTTACCGATTTAACATTTGTTTTAGAGAATCTTTCAATCATATCAACACTGTGTCAACAATGCGTTAACATCAATGTCAGGTGACCATATCCAGGTTTAAGAGAGCATGTTACCATGACAACAAGTGATACACAATGAGTATAATCTGGAGGCACCTACTTTGAAACTCTGGGTATCCGTAACTTGAGCTCCTTGAATTCTTCCACTTGTTTGTCACATGGCTCTGTGAACATGGAGCACACAAATAATGCTTTTTTCTACATCAAATTGAAAAATCGTTTCTAAAACAAAATGTGACAATCCTACCATCAGAAAATCTTTTCCTTTTTGTTGTCCTGTTTGTACATTTAAGTTCATTTTGAAAGATCAAGGGCCCTAACTATGCAAGCCAATAATTCTGATTTTCCAACTCCATTAGGCACTGTGGATATAAAAATAATAATAGATAGTTCTTTTATAGCGTGGTATCTCCAC